>CCAG010019928.1:0-66683 GCA_001077435.1 Glossina morsitans morsitans | reverse complement strand
GTTGTTGTTGTTGTTATTGTAAGCGAAATTAGTAAGGTAACCTATTTTATTTGGAAGAAGTATGCTACGACGGTCGTTATATACATAAAATTACCGAAAACTATGCGATACGTTCCAAATTAAGCAGTTAGCAGCAGATAGTTGTTAATGTTTACATAAAAGGGAAAGACTCTTAAGCGAAGACGGAGAGTCGTGTCGAGCAATAAATAGTTTGCAAAAGTGTTAAAGTGTTAAAGACCTTAATAAATAAAAAATATTTCGTATAGATACGCGTATGCATGCAATACTAGACAAGACGGTCTCATTTCATTCGGTCAAGTTATACGATACAACTTATAACAGGAATTCAAACAAACAAACTCTAGACAGACATATGCAGGCATGCATACATACATACATACATACATACATGATTTAACCAATGCATTCTTATTTATATCTGTAAATATATAATAAAATACATAAAAAATTTCAGTTCAGCTCAGCTCAGCGCAGCTCAGCGCAGCTCAGCTCCGCTCAGCGTTCGTATATTAGATTTATTATATTTATTATAAACTTAACGCATGCCGGTTTAATGCACATTAAATCTCACTATTAAGTTCATTCATTCAGTCGTTCGTTTGAAATCCCGTGTGTAAGCTTTGAGATGCCGTTTACTATCGAAAGAAAAGTTATGTTGTTTATGTTTATTATATAGCATATCGTATAAGAAAAAAAGTTGTTTAGGAATTTCAAGCGAGTGTGAATAGAAAATATTATCCATATTAGGTTATAGTATACATACCGCACACAAAATATACGTAAAAAAAAAAATGTTTATTTAAATTAAGAAAACATAAAAAGACAAAGAGAAAAGAAATCGAAAAAGTGATAAGCAAAATAATCTCCAGCCATTAGTTCAACGAAAATAATCGATGCAGTTTCGTTATAAAGAGGCTTAAATTTCATTTAAATTCTATTGCTTCCTCGTCCTTGCATTTTATTATTATTTTTATTTCACTTATTTATTTATATATTTTTTAATTTTTATTTCTTCTTTGCATGTTGCTCTATTTTATGCTCTTCGCCGCCATCTAGATAACTTCTTGTTATGCATATGTTGTTCTGGAGTAGATATGATTATAATTTCCGGCGTTCCACTGTTTGAGTTCCTTAAAGTGTTCTTTTTGTTTTTGTTTTTTTTTTTGCTTTTATATATAACCATATATATATGACCATACAGTACCCCAAACATAAGTACATAATTAAATTTGCGTTCCTTCTCTTCTTCGTCGCACTCTTCATAATTGCACTTGCGATTCTCTGCTATAAGTGAAGGAAATTTTAATGAACATATGTTACGTAAGTCAACCTTAACCACTTTATACATTTGGTATAAGAGAATTTTAAAAAAAAGCGAACACCATAAGAAAAACAAGAAATGAAGAGTAAAAAAGTAAATAAATAAATAAATAAATAAATAAAAATAAAATGCAAAATATGTTAGAGTTTGTGTTTGTTTGCAAAGTTCGCGAACTACCATTTCATGCTCAACGCTCATATTTTTACATTTTCGTAGTTGAAGAAAGAGGAAATATTACGGTAATTAAAACTTTGCAACACGCAGAAAAACACTTACTACGGAGATCTTATAGGCAAGGTAAGATTTTAAATGCCCTGAGTAATATCCGACCGTCTGTCCCGTCCCTTATTCCAACCTTCGAAAAGAGCAAAAATTTAGATGAAATTTGATTTGCACGCTTCTTGATCAATGCGTTCATACCAAGTATAAAACTTGTCCGAGTCCGTCCTTACACACCTGCACCATATTTTAAAAAGGATTACAACAAATACATACCGCGTATTGGGGTTAATTGCTAGCGACAGGTAATAATACTTGCTATAGTTCGAGTAATAGTGATGTCATTCGTCCGTGACGATATTTATTAACGGTAAGCAGCTAAGTTCAATATAAGTGATTTATCAATTGCGGTAGAAATAACCAATGACCTCATTAAGTATGTTAAGTATATATGTAAAATACCCATTTATAATTTTACATCTCTGTCCGAACACTTCCGAAATTAAGTGCCTATCACTTAGTTGTGATTTTTAGGTCAACTTAGATTTTATTTACAATTCTTAGGAAATCTTCTTACAAATTATTTTCAAGTATATATATTTACAATAATTCTTCTGACCTTGGCCGGTTGAATATTACTATTCAACTCTGTCAATACGATTTCCGCAAATACCTTGCTTATATACTCTTCTCTGTTACCAATCACAAAGTTCATCGTGGTGTGCGCATGTGAATCCCTTTTTACTTGCGAATCGTTGTTAGTCATTCCGGCATATTTTGGTGATCCATTTTTAGTATTTGGTTTCTTAGAAAATCGGTTAGTTTTTATGCGAGCTCGTAACAATAGGTCTTAAATAGCTCCGCGATTCTGTATTGATTAACATCGGAGACAGAGAGAGGCCGTAGCCTCGATCGACTAACACTCACTCTGGCTACGATCAAGTATGCTCTCCTACTGCACCGGATTTTGATCCGTGGTACAGATTAAAATTTGCTTAACAGCTTTTACGCTTAGCTTTATAGCTGAGCGTCCATAATGCTTCGTTCCGTTCCTTTTCCATCTTTCTCTTAACAGGATTCAATCGTTTAAAAAGTGTTGAAGCATTGATCAAAGCAGAAATTCGTGCCCTTTTTGCCAACTCATAGTCCAGAGTTGGTCTACAATTAAGTCAGGTCGATAGTGTAACTCGAGTATGGCTTTGTTTATTGACTTTCCTTTTTTCCAAGTAAAACAAAGATCTTGTTTGTCTCTTCTTAACGAAAATTTGATTGCAGTAGGCTGCAGTAGGCGTAGATCTAACTTATAAATACTACCACTAGTCATAGGAAAATTCATTTCGCTACGCAGAAATTACTAATAATTCTATTGAAATTGCTTTTTACAACTTTCTTAACGACGACATTTATTTCCTTTTAAGTTTACTGTCACTGTGGGAACAACCCTATGATGTTCTCTTTCCTTTTCTTTTTTTTTGTTTTTTTTGTTTTTTTGTTTTTTTGTTTCTGTTTTGTTCTTTCTTTTCATGTTTTCTTTATGTAATTTTTACAACTAAGTACACGTTAGTAGAACTAGCAACACTTGTTCGAAGAAAAAGGTCAATGGATTGTTTTCTTTCTTTTGTGCTTTTTTGTTCCTCTTCTTCTGTCTTATTTAACAGCCATAAATATAATTTTCGCCATTGTTCGTCCAAATACCTTAACATGAGTTCATAATAATTCCAAAGGAAACCCATAGAATGAACAAAAAATGGATTCATTGTTAATATCGTTCGGTTTTGTATACGAAAAAATGCTTTGTTAAATGTTGTTAAAATGAGAAAAAGTTCAGTACACACACAAACGTTATTCTCCCCCAGTAGCTAGCTCAACCAAGTGTATACGAAGTAATAAATAAAGGAAGCAGGAAAAGAAAATAAACGTAAAGACAAAAAACTCTAACACCCGCAGATTCTTTAAAGCGTGAAATAATACTTAAGATGAGTAATGAATGAAACTCGATAGTTGATAACAGAGCCTAAGCATAAACATCTATGGAGGATTTAGTTGAATTTTTTTTTCTTTTCTAATTAAAAGAAAAAAATGTTTTTCTTTCTTCTTGTTACGAACATATTGTTTGAGAAAGATATTTTTATAGTAAGCACTGTCCAGAGTGTTTCAGGACTTCTCACGAATAAAAATGTCTTTTCTAACCATCACGGCCTCGATCATTAGGAAAGGAAACTTCTTTGGAATAATATTTACTTGCGGTTTCAAATCCGCTCTTAGAGCCTCTAATAGCTGATATCGCTTAAAAAAAACAAAGAAAAATGTCAACGATATCCGCCACTCCGTCTATTTTGGGCCAAAAGTCGCTTTATAAAAGAATGGATGAATCTTTTTGCAAAAAACAAAAAATCATCGGAACAAGACGAGTTGTTATCTAAAATGTATTGTTAAGTGTCTCCAGTAGTTCCACTGTTGGTTAATGAACTTTCAAAACGACTGCCTTCACACCACCGCTGGATGTTTTCCTCGTTCGATTGCCGTCGCGATCGTCAGGAGTGTAGAACACCGTGATCTGCTTCATATAATATACAAATAAATTCCCAGAAAATAGTGCGAAATAATGATTTAGCTTCAACTTCAACCGCGAACCGCGGTTAGTTAAAAAGTTTTGTGGAAACTGGATCAATTAGTGGATGATTTTAAATACTCTGGCCATCAGTCCGTATGCACAGAATCCAAGGATATCAATTCAGGATCGTTGACTAGAATTGGACATTTCGAAAGAAGCTCTCTACAGTGTATTCTCACGAAAGATTTGCATCTTGATGCTTGAAAAGTTCACTTCACTGAAGAACTGAAATCTACTGACCGCGCTTAGCGATTAGAGTTCATCAGATGGCTTATGGAAGGCTGATTTTTCGAGCATGATCGGAAGGCGCACGTGCCAGCAAAGACTTAAAGACCATAACCAGCTGTATTCTACCAGCTGTACACGTTTTAGTTATAAAACTGTAATCATTTCTTGCGAGAATTCGAATTCGTTTAGTCTGTTTGGAAGGTATTTTTATATAGATTCATTAGGTGTCCAATAACGTGTTTTTGTTTCCTAATCTGGACAAAGGAAGCTTCCAAGGCTAGCCATATCTTAATCGCAACTAATTAATAGAGTGCTGCTAGGACGCTTACTGAGCTCTGTTAAGGAAAGGTGATAGGTGTCTTTGCTTTAATTCAATCCACATTTATCTTCACACCCTTCAGGCAATCTGCAACTGCACGCTTATCCTTACAATTATATCGATCGTAAAATACGAGTCACGAGTTGCTGCAAAGCTATCGTGAACCTGAACAATGATAAACGCTTAAAGCCTTGGGGCTGGAAACGTGCAAAAAAACTAAGCAAATATATGAACGAAACTCAGTAGACCTAAGGGAAATGGGAAATTTCAATATCCTTTTTCCATTGTTTGTCGTCTTAAATATGATGACGTGTTACTAAGAGATGGGTGTGTAAGTGGCGATGGCCAAATCGCTTATAGAATATCACCTTGACCAAGATCATATACATTTATAAAGGGAGAGATTAGTACACCGCGGAAGACTTTAATCGAAAGAATTTCTATATTATAAGATATTTCATAAGTTATCGATGTTTGCGCGATGTTTGTCTTATCTTAAAGATCTATAAAGCTTATATATGTTTTTGTTTGTTTTTGTTTTTTATTGCAACAAGTCGTTTAAATTATTTGGAACTGTCCAGTGTAATTAATTTTGTTATTTATATTTTGACATTTTTTTTGTTTTTTTTTTTTTTTCCTTTAAATACGCGTAAAATTCCTTACAAATCTTCTGAAGAATTCCTTATAGTATTAGATTTCTGAGGTGTGCCTTTGTCAGAGGTTAAGTATGTATTTACTTTGTGAATCTTTTTTTTTTCATTTTGTCAATTTTTTTTTTTTTTGACTTGAAATAAGAGCCAAAGGAAGAGAGCAAAAGGAAAAAATGGGAAAATTTCGTAATGTTTCACGAGTTTTGCTATTTACATCTGCGATGGAAGAATAAAGGCATACTAAGGTTTACATTAGATTTGTAACATTCAAATAATTCCATTGCTAGCCACTAAAAGTAAATTTAAATTCAGACTTTTTTCTCTCCTAACACATTGGCGGACGTAAATACTCTAACATTTGTTTTCATTTAATTGTACACAACTTTAATATATTAGCAATAATTAAGTGAAAAATATGTATGTGTTCACATCGTGGATGTTATCGCATTCAAATGACTGCCCGTTCAAAATGTCGACTCATTTATATCAATTAACAGTCATATAAGAAGAGAAGCCCTTCCTTACAGCCTATAAATATACATATAAGACAGAAACAGAATTCCTGAATATCATATCATATCATATTTATATGTACATATAATAAAATTATTATATGAATTATAGTACATTTAATAATCGTAATCAGTTTTTGGACATTGCAACGAATTTTAAAAGGAATTGAGTGTCAGCTGTTGCGTTTCACTGTCCGTTAAATTGCGAAATCTATCTACCATTAAGTTACATTTTTGTACCGACTTATATCACACCATTATGCCATTTTCTCGTTCAGTTTTCTAGATACATTTGTTCTTTGGTGAGGTAAGAGAAGACACTTTGTTCCCAATAATGTCTAACGTCTAACATATCGATCGTAACATCAGCACCTTAGCGAAAAATTGTAATTTTTCTTTCATTGGTCACTTGCACTTGTCCGTCTTATAAGAATGAAAGCACAGTGAGTAGAGTATCGTGATATGAGTTTCTTGAAATAAAAAATCTTTTATTTTTCATTTATCGATTACAAAGACTGCAAATTAATTAATGCTAGCGTACGTAAAAGAAAGCAAATTTCGATAAGGTGCGGCCTACGGCAATCTACTGCTTCATGATTAAATGATATAGTGTAGATGTCGACAAGTTCAAGTGTCTAAAGAATTTAAGGTAAAAGTCGCGATAAGTTCCCTCCTAAGAAAAGTGTAAAGAAAATTCGTGATGCCTATGAAAATATGTCGAAAGACTTAATAAATCCTAGGTTAACCATTAATTCATTTGTCCTTTATCTATGGGTGGCATCCCGCATTCCAGTTACGACCACCAATCACCAATGCTTCTTGGCTTGTGAGCAAGCCCATTTTACATACCGAAAGCTTGGTGTCCTGGTGACAGTTAAAGATGAGATAAGGCGCTTTAGCAGCGATTACTTTAACAGATTAAACCGACCTCTTCATATTATTTCAGCTGTGAATTTGTCAGATGATAGTTGTAAGGTGAGAAGACTGAAAAGACACCCTCCACCTAGACACGTTATTGATACGTACTCTTGCCTAATGTACGCTCGAAAGCTAAAGTCGGACAACTAAACAAGTGTTTGTTTGTTTGTTCAATTTACTGGAATCCAACTATTATGTTACGGGTATTGTTGCTCTTTTTTGGTAGGTGTCGGTTCATTCGGTGAATGTTTATTTGTTGTAAACGGATTGCAAATGAAGTCATTTGAGTGAGTAGTTTTTTTTTTCGTTCAGATATTGAAACGTGAAACTCAACTCTGGCGCATTCAAAATTTCAAAAAGTCTCCAGACCTTTGCAAATCTTTCGATTTACAAAATGTGTTTGTTTTCTCGACTGTGATACGTATTTTTGTATTTCGTATTTCACTCGTAGTTCGTGTTTACGATTCGTATTTCGTATACTAGTCACCTTGATTGGTAGGTGGGTATCCATGATTCGTCGCATTCGAAAAAAAGTTAAACCATGTGTGTTGTCATGTGTTTTATACTCAAATTACTTAAGATTCCAATGAACTGTAAACAAAGAATCTTGTGATTGATTTGATTTTCAATTCAATGCAAATCGTTAACTAAAATATGAGAAAAATCAAATTAAATAAAATAATTCTTAGGCGTTGTCTCTTATTTATTTATTTATTTATTTATTTATCTTTTTCTTCCTAATTTATGGTCAAGGATTTTATAAATCAACTAAGGTTGGATAGGTTCGTTGTGTCTCCTTCAACATTGAAATTTTATTACTTAATAAAACTTTTTTTATATAAACCTTGCGACAGCGACAATTCTAAAGGAGAAAAAAAAAGGGAAAAGAAGAAGAAGAAGAAGAAGAAGAGAAGAAAAAACATTCTTATGCAAATAATTGCTATTTATTTGTTATTTTTTCTCTCCTCAGGCCATAAAAACGAAATTGTTATGTTTATGTGATTTTTTTTTTATATACCCACCACAGGGGGTATGTTGAGCTTGTCAAACGTTTGCCACTTTTAGAAATGAATTTGGTGTGGCATTGTGAAACCTACTCTTGATCAGCACGAATACCATTTCCACAACATGGAAATATCAGTTTAAACATCATTATCTGTTTATGTGATGAAATCACGCTGTTTGGAATGACAAAAAACTTTGGATTCGAGTTTGATAGTTCGCAAGAGTTAGAAAATTCGAACTGTTGCCTATGCAATGAGTATTCCATGCCCTTCTCTACCTGTCGCCATCCTCTTTCTCTTTCGGTTATATTACTAAAGCAAACTGTTCGTATTCGTGCTCCCCTTAAAATCGTTGTGGCTGGCTTCGAATGTGGAACATAAAAATCCAAGTCGGGTTTTATTACCCATCTATCGGCTTTAGCATGTTAGAAGCACAAGTTAGACACAGCGTACGCTATAGAAGAATACATTCACCCCTAAAGAGCGCAAGATTTATGTTAGTGTCGTACACTTTTAATTTCTTTACTGGTCAATCAACCAAACACTGTATGTCAAGAAATTCGATTCAAACCGAATATAATTTCTCTCGGTTTTCTCTTTTTCTTTTTTTTTATTATATTACCTTCAAAGTAATGTTTACCTATTGATAAGTGAATGCCAATAACAGAGTGATCACAAGTTACTGTCTGTGTTTACAAGTGTCGTTCTGAAAGTAAGCAAATATTAGCAAGCAAGAGTCTAGGGCTGGGCTTATTTTGACATAGACAAACAAACTTAGTTACTTGCATTTATACATATATATATTCATTCATTCATGTGAATGATGTTTGTCTTGTATTTACTGCTGCCTTAAACAACTGACAACAGTAATGTCTCAACTTTTACAATTGTCATGATGGTACGGTTGCAAAATGTAGTTTTAATGGCTTCATTGCCACTCAACGATGGAGTTTCCATATATTTCAATGTGTTTGACTTAAAAAAGATAGATGTCGGATTTTTAAAAGCCACTATCCGCCACAACTCAACGCAATACGTTTTTATGCATGTGCATAGCTAAAGACGCCTTCACTCACCTTCACCTTAACTCGCAGAACGAAGGTGCTTTATGATGGCAGTTTTCTCTACTATTAAGTTTCGTTTTCTCACAACTTTTCTTTTCTTTTTTTGTATTTCCCTGTTCGCCATTAAAATCGATCCTGTCTCAGATTATTATCAAGCCAATAAAATTATATGCTTATTATTGTTGAGGTAGGTAAAGATTGAAAAATGTTAAAAACCAAAACTATATAATTTAGTTGATACACCAAACACGCATTCTTCTTCACAAACACATATACATATATCCATTCATCCGTATATACGTAAGCATACCTTAATTTCATTAGATACACGCTCAGATGCGTGTCGAAATTACTTGATATCAGCCTTAGGGTTTTTGCCTGAAAAATACAAGCCCATTATAACTCTCGCTTACTTATTGAAAGTATTTTTGTTCAATTTTGTTTTTGTCTTGTAAATATTTTAAGATTTCTTGCTAATGTTTTCATGAAGATTTTTTTTCTTTTTTTCTTTCTTTCTTGATTTTATTTCAAGAGGAATATTTCGAAATTTGAGCAAAATATTTGAAAATATTATTTTGGATTGAGTTTAGGTCTAAAATTGAAATTGTGAAAAGAAAATCAACCTCAATAAGCAACTCAACGGAGGGCTTTTTGCCAGTAATCACCAATTAAACGATGTTTGCTTGTGCAGCAGAATTCAATTTGATGCAAACGCGTTGTGAGAAACAAAGTTTATGAAAGAATATGAAAGAAGTCATATTTAGCTTAAACCGAATTTGCTCAAACCCCTAACGAGCACCGGATCGTAAATGTGACTGTAGTGGCTCCTCTATGGAAAAGTTACCTTCGGGTAGATATGCCGCCTTGCACAAGTTGTTGCTGCAACATGGCGCGTCCACGGACACGGGGCTAAATGCAACATATTGGAAGCAGAAGGATTTAGATATGAAAACGTGGTATAGTACGACAGATAATGCCCATAACATTGTGCCGTAAAGTGTCCTTTTTACAATTTTATATCCTTATCCGAATCTTTCCATTATTAAGTTCATATCACTGGCTTGTGGTTCTTGAGACAACATAGATTTTATTTTGAATGTTTAGAAGATCTGCTTACAAACCAATTATTTACAGGAACTTATATTTACAACCTTTCGATGCTTCTTGTCGCTTTCTGCCTTCGAATATCATGATTCAATTGCCTTTTTGCTCTCAGGAAATTCTCTGTTTGTAAAATTTTCCAAAACTAGTCACCAATACCAGATTTAATATCTCTCTTCGGATCTCGTACATAATGAATTAGTTCTTGTACATATTGACTATCCGGGAATTGTTGTTACGTTCTTCGTCAATCGGCAGCTACACGATAGGTATGGCAGATAAATCTTTATCTTCTTTATATAGTTTAAGATATGTCGGTTTTGAGCTCTGCACCACTTGTACACACATTGGTACCAAGGTATATTAAGCTAACGTGTACAACATCCAGACGGACTTGAGATAGAGGTACATTTTATTAAGCCCATCGATTCAGAATCACTTTCTTAATTAATCTAAGCTTGTCTGTCCAGCTGTCAGTCTGGTTTTCTTGTGTTCAACGTACAGGACAGGCATGTCTTAAGATACATTGTTGATATTTGGGACACTGACGCATTCTAGCCCAGGGACGAACGCTATTGCAAATGGTTCAGATCGGATCACTTCTAGACTTTAATGAGGTTAGATCATATTTTAAACTTCCATCCATATTAATATCCTAAAAAAGACAAAAAAAAAAAAAAAATTGCATTTCATGCAATAAGTCTAAGGTTTAGTACTGTGTGATAACATTTAGCACAACAACTATTGCTCTACATGGGACTTATTTCTTCTACGTCTACCTCTATATGGATTTCTCATGTGAAGTAAGGCTTGGCAGTAACATAGAATTTGTGATAGTTATGGCGATTGTAGGCAAAGAATTGTGTCAGGTCAAGTGGCCCAGGATATTTAACAGTCTAGATTTGACATATTTGTTTTGTGTTTTCGTTTTTGTTTTTGTTCTTTCACTAATCAAATCCAAGTTTTCTTAAACCTTAACTTTTTCCATGACAATCAAATTAGCACAAACTAACTAACTTTGCTAAAGTACATGCGATAATATCCTAACCAAACACATTTAACCAAAAACGTAAGCAATAATTTGAATTCTTCTTCTTCTTCTTAATCAGTTTGTTAACAACATGTGAAGGGACAACAAGCCAGTTAAAGCGACTTAAGAGTTTATTATTTTTCATTTTATCGTATTTTTTGCAAAATAAATTTACATTTCGAGTCGCTGGAACCCGCTATTGTTTTTTCCATTCTATCAAATCTAACCGCGCCATATACCTATAGAATGCGTTCTATCTGAAAAGAGAAGAGATCTTCTTTACCTATGGCTATCATAATAATTGATGATCGAAATCCAACTTATTCTCGGTAAAATAGTTTAGACTCGGCTCAGAAAGTCATACTTAAAAGTATTTTTCTTTGGATTTTAAGGAAAGGAGTCGTCCATCTTGTCGAAAGGGCATTACAATCTCTACTATTGAGGAAATTGATTTTTAATACAAAAAATGATGGCCGAATCAACGAAACGCTTTAAAATAAATAAAAAAGTGAAAATAATCGATTCGAAGCGTAAACGGCTTACTCTTATAAAGACTGCTTTAAAACTTTATCCTAACGTACGTACGTCTATATGCGTATGTATGCGGCAAGAATCTTTTGAATCTTCGTGAAACTATTAATTTTTTTTTTATATATTTTTATTTATGTTGCATTTTATTTTACTTATTTTTTACAAGATTGCTTATATGTATTGTATGTTTAAAAAAGTGAAATCGACAATTTTTCATTTTCTTTTTTTTTTTTTGTTTGTATGCTAAGCCAGTTAAACGGGTCAGTACTGAAATTATTTTTGTTAGTAGCTGGAAGAACCCAATTGCATGTGCATAGGCGAGACCATTAACTGAAAACATTCAAGAATTTTTTCAATGAAATTATTTGCATTAATTTTCTAACAAGTTTCCCCATAAAACTAGAACTTATTTCCCGGCACAGGTAGTGGTTATAAATTTTATCCTTTTTTTGTTTTTTTGTTATCTGCATTTAATGAACATTTAATGTTCGGATTTTTTATTTCATTTCATTTTCACTTCAATTAGCACTTCCTGCATTGTGCACATGTGGTAAGTTATGTAGTTTTCTTTGCTTTTCTATGTTTTCATATGCTGCAGCAGTTGCAGATTGACGGTATGCTGATATTGATATTATGATTGTAACATATATGGTAAATTCCATTAGGTTATCCATAAGATAAACTTCAAAGTTGTTTACAAGTCGTCGTTCAGTGTATATCAAAGTGTAAAGGGCCAGTCTTTAACCATAGATTATTTTGGAATGGAGAGCAAATGCAGTAAGCTACAAACTGATTGGAAAGCGATTTGCTTAAGAAATCGTTCTCTTGGAAATTCGCATACGTCCACAACAACCCAGAAAGGGATCTTCAACTTGGACTGGAAACTTGTCCAGCATAGGGATTATTCTCTAAAATTGTCTCTTTCTGATTACCACTGGCTCAGATTGATTCATTCGTATTTAATGTAGCAGAGCAGCAGTTGTGCAAAGTTCTGCAAAGATCTGTGAAAATAGGTAGATGATTAAGCCACTTCGGAACTATGACGTCTCTGCCGTGAGGGCTTGAAAGGTCGAAGACCACATTGAGTCTTCTAACAAGTATATTTTCAATAAATTTGCATTTTATCGAAAAAGATTTAGAATTTATTTGCAGAGTTAACATCATAACTTGGAAATGCCGCAGATCCCTCTAGTTTGATTTGAACATCTTCTATAGATCAGAATTGTCCTTAATCCAGCAAAGCATAAGCAAAGGATATTAAGCTTAGGATATTAAGTTAATTTCAAATCTTTTTTTTTTTTTTGACAATCGAACCTTATGTTGAAACGACTTAGCAGAAAATCTTTTATTTTCTTTCTTGTCGGTGGAAGGCTGTCAATGCATAAGGTTGCAATAAATAGTCGACACGCAGATTGATTTGATAATATTTTTAAGGTGTTTAGTTATCTAGAATTGGTCTTTTTTTTTAAATTCCATGTTGAGATTGTTTTCAGATGAGTAAGTGATGTTTCAAATCTCGATTTTTTACTACCCAAGTGGGTATAATGTGTAATGGTTATGCGATATATTCGCTTACGTCTGCTTTGAAAGATTAAGAACATTTCAAAAAGAATCGTTTAAAAAGACCGCACTACAGACCGTCTTACTTATATACGATTAAGGGGCTTAACACAATGATGCTTCATTCCTATTTTTGAGTTAGAAAGTCTTAAGTGGGCAACGCGATAATAGGCCGCGTTACCATATCATTTTATGGGCAAATATAAACAAAGGCATATGGTCTTAGGACCAAAAATAAAGAAACCATTATAAATGTAAACGTCAAAGAGATGAAATGGAACGGTACAAAACGTTAATGTGTAAGTAAATTAAATTTTTGGAATGATTAAAGAAGCACGCAAATGGACTTCAGTGACGCAATTAAATAAAGGAAAAGGATCGCTTCATTGCTTTGGTTTGAAAACCGATATTTGATTTAAATTGAATATAAGTTGGATTTGTTGCTTGTTTTTCCATCCAATATAAAGTGCACAGAGTAGAGTAGAGTAGTAGAGCAAAATTTATAGCTAAGTAACTTCTGAATTTAAAATAAATTGCATTTATCTCTTACTTATCTAGATTTTCTGTTCTTGTTTGACTTCTTTGCATACAAACAAAATCGTGTGATTTGCCAAATCAACGTTGAAATCCTATCCCGAAAATAGAAATAACGCATCATTGTACTAGTGTTTTAACGGATATGAATGGGATTACGATCTTAAGTCGAATACCCTTCTTAAGCGTTCTAGTTGGAATCAATTCGCGTAAATGTAAATTGAATTTATGAAGTTCGGGTTTAAAGAAGCAACTGGGTGTACTGTCAACGGATGTGACTAACGTGATCTGTAATGAACTGCATTAAATTTAAGAGATGCTAACCTACACGACGACGGGCATCCAAAATTCGCCGTGAAACGATTGTATATTTTTTTATGTGCTCTTTTGCATTTACTGGTTACGCACGCTGAGATTAAAGGGCTGCGAGAACAATAACAACAATAACAGTAACAACAGCAGCAAAAACAGTAACAATAACAACAACAACAACAACATAACATGTCCAATTTACATCATCTGTTTGCCCATTAATTCTAACATCTAATACGCGGCGGCAATAGGCGTTTGTCTGTTGGCAATATGTAGTAGCAATAGCTGTAATAGATATTGCGGTGGGTCATTGTAATAATAATAATAATAATAATAATAATAATAATAATAATAACAACAACAGCAGAAACAGCAGCAGCAACAACAACAACAACAATAATAGCATGTTGGTCGGATGTTTGTTGCTCGGTTTTTGTTTTTAGCGTATACTACTATCCCTATGTTACTCGCGATAACCGAAACGATGTGGCGCTGCGTTGTGTTTTCCTTTGTTTTTTTTTCTTTCTTTCTTTTGTTGTTGTTGTTTGTCTTTCTTCGGCCATAGCGCTCAATAAAAATTGTTGGCAATTTAAAAGCAATTTATGAGCCGCATCATCATTGCAATTGCACTGCCCCAACGCAACTACTACCGCTCGACAGCGCCGATATTTTGTGTCTACGAGTTAAGTTGGGGAATGTGGTAACTTTGCGGCGAAGACTGACTTATAACCATATAAATAACTACGTAGTATAGTGTGTATGTACTTTGCTAACTTGTTGCTGATTTTGTTTGTGAAAGCTTAACAACTTTTTTTCTTTTTACTTTATTTTCCTCTTTTGGCTCTTTGCTAATTTTTTTTGTTTTTATTTATTTATTTATTTTTTTTTTTTCTAAAACAACATCACCATCATCGCCACATTATGATCGTCATGATCATCTCATCATCGTTGTATATATTGTGGCAGCAATTGGCAAGCATCTGCTGTGTAGTGTGGTGGGGCTTTCATAAATTTTGCCAATTTTTTTTTTCGCTCGCACTTTTACTTACTGATAAAACTTGGTTGATGTTGATGACGGTTGTTATTATTGCTCGTTTCATTTGCTTAAATCTTTCTCTTTCTGATGTATATTTAATGAAACATTTTGTAAATAGCTTTTTTCTTTTTAATTAATAGCAGCTTGAGAACAATGCAAAAACCTGCAAATCTAATGCAGAAATATTTAAAATGTAATGCAGAAATATTTGAAGAGTATTTTGTTGCAAGCTTTCGTAGAAAAACAACTAATTTCTGCTTTTAAAATAAATGTGAAATGAATTAAAATTATATTATGCGTCCTTATTACACGTAAGAATGTGGTAAATATATGCAAGTAAGAAAATTATATTCGGTGGTGACTGAATATTTTACACCTATCGTCGTTATTCTAAAAACAAAAAAAAGGAAAAATGGCAGAGAACTACATTTTCATAGCCTATAATATTGGGTGGGCGCGGCTGATTTTTTTTATGCTCAGAATACAAATGGAAATTTATATGGCGTGCGTGCTGAACTTTTTGAGTAACAAGCAGAAAACCCGCAAAGCACCCGCGGCGGGTCCTTCGACCGGTTGAGATCATTTTCAAATCCTTTTGCAAATTTCTAGGCGATATTTATAATTTTGCAAAACTGAAAATATTTACTACAGATACTACACAATTGGGCAGACGGACAGATGGACAAACAAACAGACGGACACACTTAGGTGCATACCGAATTTGAGACTGGCCAAGAACTTGGGTTTTGAAGCTTGCTTCTCCTCTTCATACAGGTATAGACAAACAATTAGATTTTGATATACTATAACATTAAGCAGGCAGGGTCAACTTTTCTCATTTTTGTACAGATACTGTAGCATCGCCTATATACGTTTAAGTTTTTATGTGGTTTATGATTAATTAGCGAAAAGCCAATTTTTTATTGCTTTTGAAAAACAGAGGTGTCCTCGAATTGTATGGCACTGTAGGCGTGTCCTTCGATCGATTTGACCCATTCTCAATACCAATCTGCGTACAAGAACTTCTGTTTGAAGTCGATGGCTTCATTTTTGCGGCCAAAGCAATGTTTACAATAGACATTCCATAGACGGATAGACGGATAGACGGACAGACGGACATGTTTAAATCGACTCAGAATTTGATGCTGATCATGAATATTTCTACTTTGTGGGGCTTCTGAGACTTCTTGCTGAGCGTTGCAAACGTTTTGATAAAATCAATATACCCGCCATCCGTCAGTGATGGGCATAAAAAAATCATTTCTAAAGAAGCATAGCCATTAAAAGTATTACATTCCGTACCACTCGAAAAAGCTTCTCTTGTCTTTAAATGAAAATATTATACGGTCCCGATATTTCCCCCATTGGTTATGAAAAATTACGCGGGTTACTGTCTACTAAGAACAGCATCAGTTAATTATCGATTCCGAGTTAGTTTTTGATGGTAGTCGTCTACATTTGTCATAAACTTAAAAACTTCCCTTAAGCCTCATAGAAACACAGCGAAAAAGAAAACGCTACTTCCTTTAAGACCGTCCAGGTTTCGGCCATGTGCTATTTCTTCTCCCACTTCTTATTGACCATTACCAGGTTACACGTATAGAGCATGCATATGCATACATATAGAGCACCGAGTGACTGGTCATTTAAAAAAATTGGAAAGAAAAAACTGACTATGAGTTTTTTTTTGTTTTTTATTGTAACCGTTTAGTTTGCAAAGGTTTATGTAGAGCGGTTGCCGTTAAGCAAAATCAAAAATAAAAATTTGGCAACGAAAAATTTCTCTAATGGCTTTCCCGATAACTAATTGATAGGTGTCCAATGCCTTTGTATTTTGTTTTAATGTATCATAGACTTGAGTGCGTTAAGGCCTCGTCTTTAACTGTGTCAATCTCAGTCACGACTTAGCGCGGTTAGCCAATATTTTCCTTCTTTTTTTTTTTGCAACTTGATTAAGAGACAAGTGAAATTTGGCAAAGGAAAGTATGGTAACAAACCCAAGACGAAATTTGTTTTAATATCTTTAACCGATTAACACGGGCATTAGTCAGTCATTAGTTAGTTAATTATAGAGATATCCACTGCTGCTTATTATTCAACAAATGTTTCTGTAAGGATATAAAGAGCTATAAAAAAAGAATATTATTTAGGTTTAGCTAAACAGGTGCGAAGTGGGAGGACAACCATTTTTCTCGAAATTACTCGTAATACGATATGAATTTCTCGTTAAAAGAGGAGCCATCAACAATTATAACAGAATTGTTTTTAGAGAATCGTTGTAATAAGTGCGCAAATTGTATTCGATTGTGACCGAATTTTTTATACCCATTACCGTTATCCTATTTTTGTGGGATAACTTTGTGGAAACTTATATAAACTTACATATATATTCTATATGTTTCTGTTGTAGTTTATGAGCAATAAGCAAGGCGGAGGGAAAGCAAAAGTGTTTACTGTTATTATTATATGGATATGTGGGCGTTGTGGGCGCATTGTTAGAATACTTTTGCAAGTTTTGACGGACAGACCCACATACTTAAACCGATTCAGAATGATGCTGATCAAGGATATATAGAGTTCCTTCTAGGTGTTGCCTACGTTTTGACAAAATGAATATACCGCTCATCCGTCGGTAATGGGTATAAAAAAGAAAAGTCGAAATGGATGGAAAAAAAGAAAGTTTTATTGAGTACATAAAAGGGGAAAGATGTATGAAAGATGTAGAGTAGAAGAGAGTAAAGTATGGCAGAAAAGAGTAGAGACGACTAGAGTAAAGAGAAGAGTACACCAAACTGCAGTAAAATAGACTAAAGCATAGTCAAATACAGGAGAGTACAATAAAGGGGATTGAAATAGAAAAGTGTGTAATAAAGTCGAGAAGAATACATTAAAGTGGAAACGGCCAGAATAAAACATAGTGTAGTAAAAGAGCGCATAGCATAGCAAAACGCTGCATAGCGGAATATAGCAGAGCGTAGCATTACTATGCTATTGGACTCTAAAATATAGCAAAGGGTGGTATTATTATGCTACTGAATTCTGGTGATTAAACAAGCGCAACGTAGAACTGAATAGAATAGAAGAAGGTAGAGAAGAGAATCGAACAAAATCGAGCAATGTGAAGTAGAGGACACTATACGAAGTCGTGAAGGACAGTTTAGCGACCTAGAGTAGAGTAGAGAAGACTATGAAGAATATGAAAGCAGAAGAGACTACAATAAAATAAGATAGTATATGTATGTAACAGTAGAATACAGCAGAGCGTAGAGTTACCCTACCATGCCATTCTATTCTACAAAGCAAAGACGAGCAACAAGATTGAGCAAATCAAAAAACAATTCGGTTAACTAAACTGAAACAAGACATTGATTAAAGGAGGAAAAGCAAAAGACTTTGTTGTTGCTGTTGTTGTTGTTGTTGTTGTTGTTGTTGTTGTTGTATATTCTAGATTAGAGTAATGTGGAGTAGACCAAACAAGAAAAGCGAGGAGTGCACTGCAACAGCATAATGTGACGTTGCGATATGTTTTTCTATTTATTTTATCTTTACACTTGGGTTTTTTAGTTTCCCTTGAAGTTTCGTAGTAATTTGAATTCCCGATCTAAACTAAGAATATATAAAGCTTTAGAGATCGATGCATGAAGAGAGATGACACGAATTCGAGCTTCGAATCTTGTGCTTATCAAACATTTCATGGATATTTGAGCGCAAATCTGCTCTCAATAATAGCTATACCGAACGAAGCCGGCGCTTCACTTAACAACTGTCACATCAAATCAATTTCAGTGAATATTTTGATATTCTTTTTTTTTTTGAAAATTTTATAAAATTTTCCATTTTAATAAAATATTGTTTTAAACCAGTTATTGTCTCTGTTGTAATCGTTTTTCTTTTTGGTAGGCATTGATGATTCCAAATAAGTTGCGAAAACATGCGAATGTTTATCTTTACATTTGCTTAGTACAATACATTAACAACAACAACGTAACATGTAGCGGCAAAACTTTCTCTTAAATGCTATAAAAAAAAAAAAAAAACTCATCAATAGTATTTAAAAGTAATAAACAAAGAAACAAACAAACAAGTTGTCTGACTATTAGATAAAACAACTCAGGTGTTTTAAGTGCGGGTTAACTTTTTAATACCGCTGCTGTGCTATGGTATTTCATGACGATGATGATGATGATGATGATGATGGTGATGTTGGTCATGTCTGTATAAAAAAGTTTCAGGTATGCAGACGTATGTAAACATCTTTGTATCGTGACTATTATTAAATGTGTACAACGCATATACGTATCTACACATAGAGTTATTGACCAATTATTGCCTCATTATAATGCTAATACAGGTGTCTATATAAGCGTATAGTTAGGTGAAGAAGTTAACTCATGTTTTTTTTCTCCTCTTTTTGCATAAAAGCGCCACTTTTTTTTTTTTTTTTTTTTTTTTTTGTACAAGTCCTTGGTTGGATTTTAGTTACATTAGAAATCAATTCTCAAGAACTAATTTTCAACAGAGAGAGAGAGAGAAAACTAATCTAATTAGAAGTTATTGAGAACATTTGTCTATATCTTCCTTTTATCGCCTCGCTATTGGCGCTAATGGAATATAATAAACTGCAATAAATTACAAGATTACCTCAATCAACTTCATCTGTAATTTCTAACGAAATAACTAAAATAAGAGTCAAATTAAACGAAATTTAGGTCAATTAGTAACTAAACTGAATTCGCGATGCAACTGAACGTTTTATTTTTATTTTCATTTTTATTTTTATTTTTGTCTTTTCTTTTTTTTTTTTATACATCTTTGGATACCGCGTTCGCTGTAGTAATAGCAATAGCAAGAAAAGATTTTTTCACATTTCATGTTACTCTTACCAAACGACCAAGCTGTCGTTTTAAGTTTAGTGAAGATTTCACTAACGCAATAACAAATTTTTCGCCATTTAACTTTGTTAAGCCGTCAAGTTAGCCGAGAAAATATCAAATAGGAAATTTGTTTTTTAGTAGTAAATCTTTACTGCCAGGGACTCTCAATCTTTAACAATGCGCTAATGTCGTTAAATACCTATCAAATAGACTAATATTTTGCATTCCCTTTGATCAAAGGTAATAGAAAGAGCTTTACTTAGATGACATCTTTTGATTGTTTTTCAAAAAATATTTTTTTAAATTAAAGAAAATATTTTTACTTTTAATTTTTAATTTTATATATATATATATAGTTTTTAAATATGACCAATCGACCGTAAATACGTGTGACACAGTGACAATCAGAAAGGAGTGAGTGCGAGAAAGGAAAGAAAAAGGTAGGGGAAGTGGCCGCAATGGCCTATTGTGCGTTCTGCCTTCACCGAGCACTCACTGCTGCCATATCAAGTATACTCTACGACACTGGCTCGGTAACCGTGATTCTTAAGAAGATTCTTAAACGTGTATAGCTGCTAATTGCCTGCGCAAACTCAAACATTCCCTTGCCTACGTGGCAGCATATCTTGTGAACTAATACAACACCGCATAGAATCGAATGCGTACTTTTAACGTAAGAAGTAAAAGGTGCATGGACAGATGTAAGACGGACAGCCAGACAGACAAGCTTAAATTGATTCTAAACTTGATTCCGAATCGATCGGAATAATAAAAGGTGGGTATCCGTCCGAACGAACTTAATATATCCAGTACCACAAGTTTATTACGGTAGTGTGTGTATAATGGTAATCTAGAAATTAAATCGACTTTTTCCCAATTATCGAAAATCGGAGCCATTTCTTTTTCGTTTTTTGCTTTCACTGCTCTCTTTTTAATCCCTTTATAAACATATTCCCGCATATGGTTAACTGTGTGTTGGCAGACGAAAGGAAAGTTTGTGAAACCTTGCCTCATATACGAACAACTTAATACAGATATCTGAAGGCATAGATTTGAATGACATTAACAAGTAGAGAACGTGTGGACTTGGGAGGGAGAAATGTTAGCGAATCAATTGCAAGAAGTGGATTAATTGACGCGTGAAATTCTCGATATAAACACTTTGCGTGTTAGAAAATGCATTTTCTATTAAAATACTTGCGCTACTTCAATGTGCTTTTATATACTTATGTTCAAAAAAAAATAAATGCATAGGTTTTTATGATTTTATTTATTTATTTATTTTATGTGTTTTTTTTTTTTCGTTTTTGTTTTCCTCACTTCATTTTGTTTATGAAACAGGGACACTTACGTATTACAACAGCTTTCTTGTGGTTATGGAAAACACATAAACGACCGGTTGAGGCGGTTTTTTCTCTGTTTTCTTTTTTCATTTTTCTTCTTTTTTTTTTTTTAATACCAGAAATCAGCCAATCAATCTCTATTATGTAAATGTATAAAGTATACAGTGCATAGGCACTGCATGTAAATATACATAAAGTATTCATGTAAGATTACAGTTAAAAGAAGTGTTCATAAAAATATTTCCAGATATAAGCTTTTCAGCTGTAAGCGAATGTTCGTTCGCTGAAGGAAATATTATTTAAAAAAATGAAACAAGAAGATGTAACTTAAATAAAAAGTAAGTAAAATTAAAAACATTTAAGTGAAAGCGCTGTACTTGCTCCAGCCCTTCTACAACTTCTCATTCCGATATGTGAACTCGTTGAGCTTTATACGAAATCTCACCTTTAATTGCCTAATTTTGTTTGTTCTGTAGGTCTCGCAGGTAGGTTAACAGACTCATTACGAAAATTGACATAGGAGCTAAGTAGTTTAAGCTTAATACTTTCTCCTAATGATTTCTGTTCCGCTAAGAATGCATAATACATTCGTTTGAGGCACATATGCCTTTGTATGAAATGCCAGTCGTAGAAGCTAATGTTCTCATTGCCAGTGGTGCATATTTTAGTTCTACTAGTCAATGCATACTCTTTCGCAATGAGATAAGTATTTTCCGATATTTAACCATTTAACAATATATGATGAGTATATACGTCATGATCCGTCTATCCGTCCTTGTCAGATTTCCTCATGACCTCATTTCGTATTACACATACTCTGTATTTCACAAGTACACAAGTGTATCGCTGAGGACGTCAACACAGTTAACTGGTTGAGCTGTTAAATAACATGATCGATTAGGTAGCACTATGCTGATCTCCTCCTTTTTCTTTCGTATTCCTTTGCATTCCTTTATTTTCTAGTTAGCCTAGTTGCAAAATCAAAAGAATCGGGCGAAATCGAAGAAGAGAAATGCGAGATCAAACCAGCCATTCAAGGAATGTCTCGTCTACGTGGAACACGGTCATGGTCAGAAAGAACAGGGGAAAGAGGAAAAGATTGGGAATGGCCCTGCATAAGTTAATCTGCTTAGGTATTATGCCTTTACCAGTTGAGCAATCGCTAAAGAAATGACCAAAGCAAGCTCTACCGCGCAAACGGTCTCGGCTTGAAAATTTTTCTTGAAATAATAATTATTGTAAGATTTTTATCATTGTTGTTATTGTTATGGTGTGAGCAACCCATACCGTGGCCTAAGAGACCTATTGTGCTCATTCATGCTTCTAGGTCTCCAGCTTTACTAGGATTCTTACGAATGCTGGCATCTTCTTTGATTCAGAGCCCCATACTGTGTCTCGCATTATGAAGTATTCTCCAAAAACTTGGCGTTTGATTTTGCCAATGGTCTCGCACGGAACGTTTCACTCGTCCCTCGGCAGAGTCTGAATGAATTGGTATCGAAAATATCCATGTGTTGTTCTCAGGTAATAGTTGAGCGCATTATGACCCGTGCAGAACGAATTGTAGATCGCTCCTTCTTAGTTCCAGTCGTTTATGTGCTGTACCGGAAGATTTTGTAAATCTTTTCGCTTGACGTTGTCCTGCGCTTTACTTCCAATGACAATCCGACGTTTTCTGCGACCTTTGCGGTGCACCGCAGAGTTGCAAATTTTCCACTCTGTGTTCTTTCAATGAATTCGAAAATTTCTTCGGGATATACTGACATTAGGCAAACTTAAGCTAAATTGAGTCAAACTATCAGACTCCGTGAGAATTTTCTGAAATATATATCTAAATGTTACAAATGGAACGACAGACTTAGTATACATATTCTATTCTTCGTTAATTGATAAGAAAATGTACCCAAATTAATTGCGTAAAAATAAACTTAAAGGTGTTTATGTTAATTTAGCCGGCGATAATTCTATTTAGACAAGGAACAAAACAAAGTAATACGTAGTTTTTGTGTTCAAAAAATTATAAGTAAATAAAATATGTATTTTTTGTTAAGCTAAAGGTAAAATTATTTGATAAGACTCACCTACGAGTATTTGAGTTTCAAAACCCTTGAACTAAATTACTCAAGAAAACAAAATCCTAAACAAAGTTATTAATCAATTTGTACTTGCAGTGAGGTATAGCATATGGAAAAGTTGTTACTTGATATTTGTATTTTCTTACTTAAGGTTTATCTTAAATCGTAGACCTTTCATTCCGTTATTCATTATGAATGATAATCTAATTACTACTATCGAAGAAATGATTAATGAAGAGCAACAAAGCAACTTTATTCGACTTTAAATAACACCTTAGGCATAATACGACGTGTAAACGGAAATAGCCGCACCGAATAGTCAAGTAGACAGGAGTCGCGATTACCAAGTCAGTGTGCGCGGTAGAGAATATTTGGTGGTAGCTACGGTGAGCGCTCAGTCGCTATGGACGTATAACATTTAACGATGCACCACCTATCCATTAGCTTGCGACCATTCCCTTCCTGCCTTGGATTCGTGCTACCGTGTTACATGTATAATTCTCACGCCTAGAATGATTGATCATATTAAAGAAAAAAAACAGCCAAACAACCTGTTACACGAGTAGCGTATAAGGCAACCCTAACCATTTATAAGCTGGCTGTCTCTAACCTATTACTACAACGCAGTCACAACCGTCACTTGTTGCTTTGAGGCTATGAAAATTTCCCCTACTTTAATGGTGTCAAAGTGCAAGAAGAAGCGAAAGTCTTTGGTGGCAAGATCATAGAAAACGATGTACTTTTGGCAACACATCTACGTTCAATATACGAAGCCTCTATTCTCCAAAAGCTACACCACAATTCGCATTTATAGACGAAAGTTTCCAAGTTCGTCTGGATAAGATGGTAACTGGAAACGAAAGCGTTCCCAACGCTCTTGCGTATCGACTTAATACACGCTGTGCTGCTTTTACCTATACCGTTTTCCGCGGCAAAAGTACCGCCTACCAATGAATTTCTTCAATAGGACTATTTCGATTTCCTAGTGCTCTCAGTTGTTTGTCCAGCAACTGTGTGTGTAGCGCGACTGGCCGTTCTTTATCCACGCGCGCTCCTTTTAAGACAATCTGTAGATACGCAACTCTTTCACAGCGTTCCTAATTTGGTTAGGTATACGACAAAGGTACACAATCATGAGTCTCTCCGTCCACTCCTTCTCTCTCCCTACAATCCCAGCTATTGTCATATGCAATAAGATTTCTTCGGGACTATAAATGAGGAAACATTTACTTTTGTTTTTTTTTTTTTTTTTTACATATTATACAATGGAAAAGTACTTACTAATGTAATTAATATAAGAACGCGTTGCATTCAGTTATTGTGGCAACATTGTTAAATCACGAAACAAGTATCGATATTAAGGTAGCGGCTGCATTGCAGCTGGTGTATCAGTAAAATTGTTTAAATACCATTCTATCATAAATAACGTTTTGAATTTTTTTTTTTATTTTCATAATTATTTTGTAAATATATTCACAAATCTCAAATAACTTGGGGGAAAGAATGTGGAAATTTTTGTAAAATTATTTTCTAGTTTCTTCGGGTAGTCGTGAACGCTATTGCGAAAAATGATGAATGCGAAACATCAGTTTTCTATATCAATTTTAGTGGGTTTAGAATTCACATCTGCTAACAGTTACGGCTAAATCGATTCCAGATTACCTATAACAATAAAAATTTTCATTGGCTTCGTAAATATACGCGATACTTGAAATCCATATTTTTCCATTGTTTTACAAAACAAAAGTGGCGTCAGTAAAACAAGTTTAACTTGTGGGAAAGTAATTGTCAAAGTGTCATGAAATTTTGATACATTTCGCTGATAGGTTAGTGCTATCTAAAAATCATATGGAGTCATCGACAGGCATCCTACATCTATTTGTGAATCCCACGAGCTTATTGAGTGGTATGTTGCGTATATAAAACCCAACATATAGATATTGTAAGTGAAATGACAAGAAATGACAAGTCGCAGCCTGAGGTAGATACACATTCTAACACATTCGATTATTTATGACAAACATTAAATTAAATAAAAAGTATTGTGTCATTATTTCAAAGGGAAGAACTAATATAATATCAGGATCATGTCTCGAGATCCGTTTTCTATTAAAGTAATTATAAGCAAATATTGTCCGCGTACATACAATAGTTTTTATTTACTTTTATAAGTAAAGGACAAATAAAACCCGTACACCATTCTACAGTTATTCCTATAACGACTTTTCAAAATAAGATGTTCTTTGGGAAATGATCGAAAAAGTGGTCCGATTTGCATCATTCACAGCAGCGTTGGTCTTGAATCCAAAACACATCAATTTACCAAATTCTATCAAAACATCTCGAATATTGTGTCTTGCCGACAGGCGGACAGACAAGCTTAAATCGATTCGGAAAGTGATTCCAAATCGATCGGTATAATATAAGTAAAAAGTGCTCATTTCGAGCTATTTTTTTGGGTGTTGCTTGCATACATCTGCACAAACTTAATATACCTTTGCACTAGAAGTGGTGGAGGGTATAATAAACCATTCAAGTGAATTTAATATTAAATTATCATTATATAGGATACGTTCGACGATCAGTTAATATTGACTTGAGAATACAAAAAAAAAAAAAATGATGACAGCAAACAATTGTAAAAATACAAAAAAAAAAAAAAAAAACAAAAAAGTAAGCGAAAAATTAAAAAAAATATATATATATATAAAAATGCCAGATAACCAGTTCTTTTAGAAAATATTTACAAAACACTTGGAATAGCTTGACATTTGGTAAAGCACATATACGACAATAATGACAACAAAAACAATAATAGCAAATAATAGAAAACAACCTTCAGCATAAATATCTATAAACGCCGCATCGTAAAGCGCAAAATATGCTATTTAATAAATACTTGTAAAGGAAAAAAAAAAAAACAATAATAATAATAATAATAATAATAATAAATTGAACACAAAACACTTGTGATGACAAAATTTTAAATGGAGTTTCGTAGCTGGACATATGCATATAATTAAATATATTTTTAGATGTGAACACTTTTTTATTTTTAATTAAATGTTTTTATGCTACAATCTTCACTGCATCTTCAATAATTACGACTCAAAAATATCGACAGTTCTCAGTTCTTCTGCTAAGTCTTTACAAGGCCCAAGAATAATTTTAATATTTTCATTTTTCAATGCAATAGAAAAAGTTGTGATGCTTTCGCTGAGACAGGAAAAGCTGAAGTTACGAAAGCTAATGATGCGCGCACGATAAAAGGACGTCCAGTAAACGTAACGGGCGGAGAAGCATAAGTAATTCTGACCAAATATCTGACAGAGGACGGACAATAAAAATGAACATCGGACATCGAACGTGAGACGGACGAATAGTTGAATAGTAAAATAGTATGAAGAATTTTTTTAGGCTCAGGAACTTGCACGGTGGGCCTTCTTCGGCCATAATGCTTTTTTTTCTCGTTTTATTATAAGTTTTTACACATTAACTGTTTTAATAAAGATAATAATTTTTTTTTTTTAGTAAATTTTTACTGTTCTGCTAACCCACTGTTTTATGGAAAATTTATGCGAAATTTCTCTTTTTAGGTTAAGGTTAAAGATTACAAAAAACAATGCGAAATATAAAATTTTATACATTAAAGCTTAATTATAATATTAAAAGGTAAAAAAATTTTAAATGAGACGAGTAAAAGTGAAGCTACATTAAGCACACGTTGGACTCACATCACAGCAAACATGTCTATGAAATTCGCAAAACTCTTTGTTTATTGATAGGCAGGCATAAGCAATAGGCAACATTTTAATATAAACATAAGCGTTTTCCGCCAGATCTAAAAAAAAGCCGTTTGTCTACAAGATTGAATTTCATCATCAAATAAATATTTCGTTCGGTTAGAAATTCAAAAACTAAACCAAAATCCTTGTGCTCCCACACAAGCGCCAAACAATTGATATTTTTCATCCTTTAGAGATTTTGGAGATGAAAATTTTCAATTTTGCGTGAAATTTTTCTTCAGCAAAAGGCCTTAACCCATTAAATTGATTTTCACGAGTTTAAAAAGTCGAATAGAAGAAAAATAGCTGGACGTGTACTTCGTACAATGAACTAAGTCCCTTAGCTTAACCTTCGTCACAAAGTCTCCAAAATTATATCTCGTTGTCTTAATTGTTTTATTCGTCTTTACTTTTACATAAGGCTGGGTCGAAAGCAAGGACCTACGCAATCCCAACATGTAATAGTATAAAGGAGTAATTTCTGAAAGTACGTTTACGTGGGGGAGGTTTGGAGAAAAACGGCAAAGTATTCTATTTTGCGCAGTTTGCTGGAGAAATATTAAAAATCTTAAATTTTTTTCACGTAACGACTTTTTGAAAATACTTGGGAGTAATGCTGCGCTCTAATCCATTCCCAACCGATTTAGTCCTTGAGCTATAATATGTCAGAATAGCGAACACCATTAAAACGAACTTACATTTCTCGAAATGATATAAAAAAAGGATAAGTCCCGAAAGCTTAATACTTAGCACTTACTATCACGTATATAGATTATAGTAAACGGATTGGCCAAGATCAGACTTGTTTAAAAAATATTCGTAGATTTTAAAAGTCGAGCAGCAGCAAAAATTAATTGATTGATAAAAGGACAATACATGGCTAAGTCAACTTAATTGCTGTCAGCTTAAAAAGGTTCGAGGGCAATAAAACAGATCAATTAAATAACCAATTAATTGATTGCCAGGCAGACAGTACAGTTGACAGGGAGGCGGGGCGTAAATTGACCCAAAATTTCACGTTTATGAAAATTGATTAGGCTTCACGCGAACTGTTTCAGCCAGCAATAGTGCAAATTGCAAACTGATAAGCAACATATGCACATCTGTATGCTTGGATGGTGTGGATGTGCAAGAATGAAGACTAAAATTGCCATCAAAGTTAAGTTAAAGAGTTTCTTTCTTCGGCAATAAAATTAACCTAAAGTGATTTATTTATTTGTTTTATGTCGCTAATGTCTACTGCAAATTGATTACAGTTCCATGCGTTTACAACTGGTCACTTCCAATCCTATTAGCAGTGGGTATCAAAGTTAAACCCTTCGCTTTGACATGAATACACACTTACATATGCCAATTGTTGTTGTTTCGTTTGTCTTTACACACTTTTAATGTTGCGTAAATTTTCTTCATTTCTTTATTTATTTATTTTTTCATTCTTTCAGAGGCGCAGACCTACTCATTTTGTAGGCAAGCAATTGAAGGAAAATTGCATATGACAGGTGTGAATTTTGCCAGTGAAAAATGTTGCTTTAGATTTGTTTTGGTTGGCAGTTTTTCTCTTTAAATTCTTTTTTTTTCCCCCCCTTTTACGTTTAGCAAAAGCATACAAAATTTGTCATTTGCTTGTTAAAGTATTTCATATATTGAAGGAATTTGGGTCAAGTACATTATATATTATATATATATATATATATATATTCAAATGAGTATACAAGATAAAGTATTGGCATAGCGAACGCATTAACAGCCGTTCTCAATACTAGATGAAAAGAAGCGAGAAAGCAGTTTAATATTCGCTTTAGAGCGGGCACATAACCTCTGTACACTCAAGCTAAGAATTCTTGTGCCTAGTCCACCCACTTACAGTACAGTGAATATCTATGTCAAATTATTATTAAGGATCAGTTTTCAGTAGGAATGCTTATATTGACCTTTTTGCCCTATGAGTGTGTATTCTTGATGAGAAACCTTATACAAAAGTCTTACAGACGATTTAAATTTGAGACAGTTAGTGTTTACGCCAAGCTGTGCCGTTGACCAATTTTCGTCATAAAGTGTTGAAAACTAGAGTTTCTTGTCATATGAGTTTTGGAAATTACGAGAAAAGATCGGACGGATGAATGGAGATACGGGCAGACGGACATGCTTGAATCGAATAGAAAATGATTCTAAATTGCTCGGTATAATAGCACGTGAATCTATGTTAAATCATTCTTTGTCTTAACACACCCTGTACCGCTAGTGGTGTAGGGTGTAACTAATACAAATGTATTTACATTTGATCGCATTGCGCATGAAGGTGAAAAGCCGATTGAGGTGATTAAAAATCTATGCTAAGAAAATGAAAGGATATGGAAATGGTATCACACATTTGCTTGCGGGAAGAGATCGGCCATTAAACGACTGATGTGTTCTACGGTTAGCGATAGATTAACGAAACTAAGCAAAATTAAAATCAATCAAAACTTCTCTTCATTGCCTTTCATTCATTGGGCGTGAAAACTTGAACAAACGAAAATGTTCCCTAAATTCAAACAATGCACGATTACAACTCCAGAGGAATGCCGCAAGTGTTCCTTAACTAAAACAATCGCGAAAATTACACGTGAAATAAATGTTAAGGGTATTGTTTGAGAGCTTTTTTTATGATCAATGGCGATGGGTTTCATAGGAATCGCGTCTTCGCTTTCATCTTAGAAAATGATTTGCAGGCCATGGAGAGAGTAATTGAAGTCAATGAAATTACGCTCCAAAAACGTCTTTATTTGTCTTGAATTGACTGACAAAGAGACACAAGTTTGGGGGAAAGGGATGAAGCCGTCAGCCGTCAGCCGTCAGCCGTTACAGTTCATACACATTTGCATTCATTTCGACCCTATTGAGTAAATTGAGATGTAAAGTAAACGTATCAAATTATGCCTGAACTGGATCAGATTTCGAAACAAGGTTATTGCTGCGATTCAGTTAATGAATATTAAAATTTTGTTTTACTTTATTTTATTTATTTATTTATTTATTTATTTATATCTTGTTTTCTTTGCCTTTTCATTGCCTTTAACATATTCCCATTGTCAAGATAAAGACAGAGTGGAAAAGAAAAAAAACCGAACGTATTGTTTCAAAAGGAAGCATACGACGTTAATTGGCAGAAAATAAGAGGAAAATAAAACTAATTCGCATAAATTTGTGCGAGGAGTAAGTAAACCACTATTACAATCTATGAAAAAGTTTCGTTACACTGCTGTGACGAATTGTTAAATGATAAACATGTTGAAAATTTATTAAAAAAAAAAAAAAAAAGAGAACGTCTTACTTGAGTGATGATAAATTACTATAGTTTTTTTTGTTTTTTGTTGTAACAGTTTTCCTTAACATTTTTGTTTTTTTCTTTTTTTTCAAGGTAAACCTAAAACGTTATTAATACAGGTTTTTTGCACTTGAATATGTAAAATATAAGATAAGAAGAAAAACTAAACTTAGTTGCAAACCGTTAACATGCCTACTTCCGGTTTTTATTTTTATTTTTATTTTCATTTTCATTTTTTTTTTTTTTTTTTTTTTTTTGTTGAGACATATACTCCATTAAGATTCATTATGAACCGACGCCAGTCTACTGACTGCATTTATTCGTTTCAAATAGTTTTCGAAGCCTGCAATTATTTAATGAATTTACTGCTTTGTCTGATCAGCTAATAATGATTTTAATATAAAGTTAACATCTTACCAGAGAAGGAAATTCTGCGAGAAAAGTATTGCAAAGTAAGAGAGAGGAGAGGCATAAGCAAAATTATAAGTCGTATACGAATTGGAATGAATTATGAATACGCAAGCTATACACTAATATATGAAGCAAACAGTTTATGATATTTTCATTTACAATAATTATCTACAGACCCTGTCACTGTCATTTTTGATACGCGCACTAGAGTGTGACTTGATAGTGTCAATAATGCCACGAACTTTTTACTTGACCTAATAGATATGTTCACATTAAGGTTTGATTCAATTTCAACTTGATATCTTTAACGATAATTTAATTTTATCCAGCACTTCATGTATTATTTAAACTATCATTAAGTAACATACAGAAAACTACAAATTTTGCGATCTAAAGTAACTAAATTGGAACCTTATAACAAAGGATGAGGTTTATAGGTTTTTTTCTGCAGATGTCGTAACTGCTGGTGCTGACTTTGTGGCACTTTGTTTGAGTGGTTAATTGATTGATTGATTTTCAATAAAGTAAAGTGTACCAGGCAGGTATGGGCAGAGGGAAAAATTTGGTTTTCTCTCAATTTTGAATAGAAAACTGGAGTAACGCTCATGAGAAAATTATCCATTCTTTGATTTAAAAAAATTATATTTTATTTTTTATTAAAAAGGTTTACACTAACACAGGAAGTTATTTGCAAATTTTTATAATTTTTTTTCAATCGCTTTTGTTGGCAAGAGTCTTATGTCTACTTAAAGTTATGCAGAAGGGCCCTCTGTCATTTTATGTAACTGTTATAATGTTGCCGTTACTTTTAAGAACTTGTCTATGTTTTTCGAAATCTCAACCTTTCTTTTCCATTTTGCACAAATGCGTTAAGTCTTGTTAAAAATGTTGATTCATTTAAAATACTAGAGATTTTATTATAAGGTTTCATATATATATCTATATACATATATATATATATACTTTAATGAGAGATACATACATAATACCGGCAAGCTTGAAAATGTAGAGGATATATATATATATATATATGTATGTATATATATTGAGCAGTCATGTACCTTTCTATTTCATGACTTACCTTTAGTTAGTTATTGCCCACATCACCATCTCGCTCTTTCTCGCTTTCTCGCTTTCTCTTTGCGCAATCATAACATAACCTCTGTCGGCTTGTCTTATGCGAAAAGGTAAGGTAGGCAGAAAAGCAAAATTCGTGAAATCTACTTTAGAGAATGTTGTTATAATTTTTGTTAACTCATCAAGTCATGTTCGTTTTGGTTTGGTTTGTTTTGTTTGTACTGTAACTGTAACCATACATATATAAAGGAAATGTATATTTGTTCACTTGAGATACATGTATAGTTTTGTAGTTTTGTTATGTGTGTGTGTGTGTGTCTTTCTACGTCTGCTGTATGATGTTAGAATAATTTTTAAAAAGAGTTAACTGTCCTGTATCCGCCAACGTGTGCGTTATTTATGAGGGTGCTATGAACTTTTGTCGACAAAGAAAAATTATTATTGAACATAAGCAGCAAATGCACAACTGCGGAGTGGAAATGTTCTTCGATTCCTTCTATAATGTCTTTTGTTTTCTTTTTTTTTTTTTTGCATTACTCAGTACTATTTAAAAAATACATTATGAGGACAAAAGTGGTTCATAACATCTTTCGCTATAAATACTCTAGTATCCAGAACGAAGAGGTTCAAAGCATTTCTATTGACTTTCAGTTACATATCAGATGACAATCTTGCCGCTGACTGACGTTAGGATAATAAATATAATAATGTACTTGGATTGTCTCTGCTATATAAACGCAGTTTTATATAAACGGACTTAATAGCAATAATGGCGAAAAAAAAAGAGAACAGTACAATGTTTATATATAAAATAAAACGCAATATCTGCAAATCTGACACAGATAAACCAGGTTTCATTCCCGGTGCGACAGACTCATACTTCATTTGTAATGAGTGCCCATAATTTAAAAAAAAACCAGTACTATGGTCTGCCATGACCCATCACTAAATATCCTACACCACCCTAGAGTTATTCATATAATGAATTTTCAAAATAAGCTTTCGCTAAGGAATGTGGTTGAAAAGGTCATCCGGTCATCATTTATCAATAGCATTCGTTCTTGGGCCGAAACACGTCAATGTACAAAATTTCATAAAAATATATCCAAAAATTGCGGCCTATAGATTGTACACAAATAATATGATGGACAAACGGGCCGACAAGGTTAGACTTAATAAAAAATGGATCGTCTCAAGTCCCCATGGCATACAGAATACAAATTTGAAATGATTCATCCGCTAATAGTGTAACTCAAGGAATAGCCCAAAGATCCATCCCACCAGGGCTTGCAAAAGGACGCCATGCATACTTAACATGTGTTCATGGAAAAAATGGAATGATGCACTAAGTAACTACGATTAGGAGTTAAACATACAATTTCATTCAAAATATCCATAATGAAGTATTGATAACTACGAGGTGAATATAAATGTTTCGCTTTTTGCATATCTGTGTGTAATTCGCCCTACGTGGCGAAGATGTATGTATTTATACCAAAGTGTTCATACATAACCGTGCGTCCGTCCATCCGCGCGTTGCTGCCACTTTCAAAGTCGCTCACAAACTGATCACAAAGTAATATTTAAACTTTTATCAATTATAAAAATGGGCGTGATCTATCTCTAAAAATATTAACAGATTAAAATCAAAACATGAACTGCGCAAAGCACTTATCCCAGACAGAAATCTGTATGAAATCTTAAAGTGGGAAAAAACTGTGTGATCGAAAATGAAAATTGAAAAATGCCTTCTCCATAATTTCTAGTAAAATGAAAGGCTCACAGAAAAAAAGTCATATTTTATTATAAAAATTTGTAAAAAAATAAAATGATATCAAAAAAATGTTTATAAAATATTTTTAGATTTTACAGCGTTTGCTGCAAAATAAAAAGCCTTTGATTAACTGAAAAAATTTAACATACACAAGACAATTAATTACATATAAGCATACATTGGCTCAAAGTGTATGTGGAGCTGAATGCCTTGTATTTTTAGGTTACATAACTGTCAAGTCTTGATTTCTTAGTTTTATAACGGTCCAGTTAAGAAAAATTCAAAACATAAAGTCGGGCGAGTACATGCGAATTAAGACCAATTGTAAAAGCGAGCTAAGCAGAAAATATAGTAAGAAAAGAGAGATAAAAAAAAAAAAAAAAAAAACAAAATTAAAGTTAAATATTTCTTTTTTGTTAAATAAAACAGGTTATCGGTTACGTTTATTTTTGGAATATTGATTACATCGTCTGGCTTAAGAAAAAAAAAAAAAAAATTGAAATGTATAACGTGCCCGTTTACCAACCAACAAGTGTATGCAAGACATATTTTTTCCTACATCTTACAACAACAACAACAAGCTAGGAAAACAAAATATGCGTAGAAATACCAAAAACGATGAAAAATTTAAGAAACATTACGTGATAACGTGTTATACGAGTAACTCGCAGTTAAAAGAAGAAAATTTATACATAAAAAAAAAAAAAAATTAGCAAAAGAGTTAAAAATAAAACTAGAACTCAATACAACCCACCACCGGCCAAACAGTCACTCTATCTACACATTAGCACCGATTCAATGTTTAAACGCAAGTAAAACTAGATTTTTTTTTTTTTGTTCGCTAAAATTATATAGAAATGTGCGAATATTTATGTCGACATTACGTATTTTTAGGCCATAAATTTTAAAAGAGTGTCTACTTATCTATGTATGTACGTATAAGCGTATGTGTGTGATTGCTTGAATTCAAGCGACCCCTACAGGGACACGTAATGTATTTTGAAGTGATCGTTGATTTTCTATGAAAACCTCAACATGTGACAATAATAAAACATTTGCGATGCGTACCTATATAAGCAGCGTTTGTGTGTAGGTTTTTATCATGTATAAATGAAAGAAACCCACAAGGTAATTAAACATCGTTTTGATAAAGAAATGTGGCGAAGCATTCATTCAGTTCACATTCCGATAAAAAATAACTTATAATAAAAATTCTATTTTTAAAATCAAAACGATTTTATATTTGCATTGAAACGAATCGTTTAAAGCTTTAGCTGTTTTAAATGCGTACGAATTCACATTCACTGCTCTCTCTCTCTCTCTCTCTCTCTCTCTCTCTGCGAATATAGCATATTAGGAAAGCGCAACCCCAAGAGAAGCCAGAGAAGAAGAGACCGGTATTCTCTATTAAAACAGATTCTTAGATTTGGTCCTTTACATGAGCACATTTAAATGTCCAAGTCTATCCGTCAGTTAATTAGATTAAAGCATGTCATTGCACCCTGCATCAAAGGTGGGCAATTTTTTCATCAATGACCCAATTTCAATCTTCATATCATGGCGAGGCCCAGACCAAGGCCCAACTACTACTATTACAAATATGGCCTTGTGCATCAATGCCCCCTCCTTTTAATTGCACCCAAACACATTTTACAGGGGACAGCTGCACAGCAGTAGTGAACGCAGATGCCATCCATTTGCCGTATTGCTAGGTGCGAGCAAATTGAATTCTTTGAAATTTGAAATGTAGCCGGTCGGAAGGTGTTGTTTGAAGGTGTTGGTATTCATAAGGACAAAGGAAGGCTACATGCATTCATATAAGGGTATGCAACAAAGTTTTGAGAAAACCGCTAATAAATAAGCAAATCCTTAAACCCATTTGATGCATTTAAGCACGCAAGCTTGTGCAGCTATAGAAGAAGATGTGAGATCCAATCTGTGTCGTTGTAGTAACATTCTGCAACCGTAAATACGACATCAATAGTCAGTTAGAAGGACAGACATATCTAGCTTAATTCTATTGTTCACACTGATAAAAAAAAAAAGCATGCACCCTTTAAGGAGTCTGCGATTAATTTGCTTCTTTTTTTTTTTAATTTCTTTGTCTACAATGATTGCTTAGGCATAACATGAGCAAAGTTCGAAAACATTTTACATTATCTTAGTAAGAAAATTAATATATTAACGAAATCCTTTACATTTATCATCGACGTCAAGCATTCGGTATGGAATCATTGTTTCTCTCAGTAGTAGTGATTGCTAAGTTTGTCTTCTTCTTTTCCCCTTTCCCCATCAAGTACGCGGTTCGATATGTCCCTGCGGGATCGTAAATTTTCTCCAAACGCTCCCAATCCTCGGGACGATTGTCGATTAAGAAATGCGTCACCTTCTCCGAACCGTATTTCTGTTTCGGGGTACATTTGGCGCAATCGGTCGCCATAGCGTCCGGTATTGTCTCTAAAATTTGCATAACCTTGAAATTTTCATTTGTTAATCGTACAACACACACAACACAAAAAATATAGAAAATCGAATATCAAAAATGCCTGAATATAGAAATGGTATGGTAAATGAGAAAACCTACAAATCTGCGGACATACATACATACCCTTTAACATTTTACCGTCTGGTGTGCAAGGCCCGGTACCTTCTAGGCATTTAACATAATTTTTAAGTAAACGTTCCTGTCCTAATATCTCATCCAGGTCGACGTTATCAAATTTATTATCGTAGCTTTGCTTGAAAGGAGCTGCCGTCGTGGCCGGAGGATGCGGTAACGATCTCACACTGTCCCAGGCAATTATTGCCGTTACAATGCAAATACCAAAGAAACGTAACATGTTGTTGATGATGAGAAACTTTTTATCTATCTGTGGTATTCTAACAAAACTTATAAGCATTTATAGCTGCGTACAGATAGTGTTCCCGTACAGAATGCGTGTTTTTACTTAATATCGCGAATTATTTTAATCGATTTCAACATTTTATTTAAATTAGCAACAATTGTTTTAATGAAATAATCAAAAATAATTTTATAATAGAAAGAGGTTTCCTGAAATGCTTAAAAAGTGTTCTTAAACCTATTACCACAGGAATATATTCATTAAATCATTCTGTTTGTAACATGGAAAAATTCTCGTTAACAAATAATCAATACATTGCCAATACTATCAATACTCTCTATTGTCGACTCAATTCATAGAAGTTTCAGAAGAAAGAGAGTTCAGCCCCCATAATGACAAACTAAATTGCGACAGATATCGATTGCTAGCTTGAAAACTATTAGAGGCAGTTAGTCTGCGGCAATTTTTCAATGAGCTCTGGACGAGAAGAATCTTGTCCAGTTATTTATATTATTATTCTTATCCTAGGACAGTGAGACTTACTATTAGAGAATAATGACCGTTTAGCTAAAATGAAGGCGTATGGGGTGAAGATAGAAGCCAAACACCCCATAGCGAAAGCATTGATAGCAATTGTTACAGAACACGGACTTCGCAGTCATCGCGGCGAAATATGATAAAATATAATACTACGCCCATTGCCCGATTTCAGTAAGATCAAGACACCGCTAGATGGTCATATTATTGAAATAGTACAAGTTTTCGAACCGTAACTCTTTTGTTCCTTCAAGCATTTCTTTTTAATATACAACCGATGACAGACACTAACAATATATCATTGAAATAGATCTTTAAGGCATCAGGTTTGACGATGCGATCTCTTCATATCAAGAGAGCTTTTGTTCATGCAAAATAGTAAACACACAACCTTCTCATATCAATTAGGTATTAGCCAGCTCACGCAATTTCAATTTTCGATCTCCCTTAAGGATTATGTCCACTTGTTTCGCGGTTGCGTTTAAGATGAGCAAACCATTTCTGTACCATTCGTCTCGATGGGACAGAATCCAAGCAAGGCGTTACTTAAACGATATTTTTTCACATTACAAAGCAATGCTTGATCAACGCATGAAAAACAAATTTGTCGATTGCTGTGAAACTTGCAAAAGTAATGTCACTAAAGGACGTGCGACTTGTAAACTAATGACGAGAATGTCATCAAATTATGACACATTTCGTGTTCATAGTGGCAACATCTATATGTCATCCTACGAACTTATTACGGTATTAACGTACAAGTGAAAATTATCAAAATATGGCAACGACTGACAAATTTGAGCTCTTTGCGTAAATAAAAGGCTCTTCTGAACGAAAAGGTAAGCAATAGTAGTCCAAGAAAATACGTTTTTTTTTTTTTTATTTTGCTTTAATTTATGCGAATGAGATCCAAAAGTGGATAAACAACTCATTTGAAATTCTTTCTGACTTTACTTTTTCTGCTTCTTTCTCACTCTCGCTATGCTTATAATCTCTTCTTATTTATTAGCAAGCATTTTATTATTCAGTTTGTTGATTTATTACCATACTATCCGCAAACTGTTGCTTATTGGACGGTACCTCTTTTCCGGCTATGAAAAAAAAAACGCAGCCAGCGAAACTTAGATAATACAGACTATTATTACATAATATTCCGTATATGCTTAAAAGAATTTAGAAATGTTTTATTGCTCTTATATAAGTTCTAACGTTCGCTTTACAAATGTACCACAACACCACCACCACCACCGCTAGCGCAAGTTATACATATTTATTCCTTACTCCAATTATTTAGCAACGGCATGTTCACTTGGGTTGAACGTGAGCAGCATACATTGAGAAACACTTGAGATAGATTCACCTGTCTTTGTCTTAATCGATTCAAAATCAGTTTCTCCATCGACTTAATCATGTGTGTATATCTATTTGCCCGATCTCGGGGACAAGTTGCAATTTTCAAGATATTTTGAAGAAATTCAATATATTTACATATTTTGCCGCAAGGACGAACGCTATTGAAATTATGGTACGTGATGGACTTTTCAGTTTGTGCAACTCAGAAGAGGAAAATAATTTTTCACATACATTATTATTCGACCAAGATCGATGATAAATAATACTTTGACATACTAAGGCTCTGAGGACATTTTTGAGAAGGTGACTTATATAAAAAGTTCTTACAAAAAAAGGGAACAGAAGAAGCCTTCATATGGCGAACACAAAACCTAATTTCTATGTACCCATCACCGAAGGATGAGGGGTATATTCATTTCGTCAAAACGTATGTAACACGCAGAAGAAAGCTGCAGAATACGGTATACCATACGGTATATATATTCTTGGTTAACATGAACTCCTAAATCGATTTAGGCATGTCTCTCTGTCTGTGTGCCCGTCTGCAGCAATCGTCTTTAAATTTGCAGAAGAATTGGAAGCTCTTGCATGCAGATTCGTATTGAAATTTGGCCAAATCGGTCAAAGGACACGACTACAGTACAACATAACCTGAGACCTCCCCTGCTTTTAACAATAATTTGCGATTTTTTCCTCGTTGCTTATAAACCTCAACAGATACAACTGCAATATTTTTCATTTCTATTCTATGACTAGTCCTGCAGCATCTGTACACAATGTTACCAATGATTACATTTTCACTTTTTAACTTTTTCGTCGTTTTCTGCTCATTCATACGGTAAACGAGACAAAATGTCCAAAACTTTTCTCTGCATTTCTTACATGAAGATGGATTATCTGTCTGAAAATGTTGTTAATTCCAAAATAAATATGGTCGACCCCACAACGTGGAAGCGTCAACTAGGCGTTTTCTCAACAGTGTAATCAATTGGGTATCAAATAAAAGGACTAGGAGAGTAGAATGGGGTGTATGTACAGCTAGGTGTTTTAATTCTAAATTAAATATTGCAGCAAGGAGCAGTGTCTCCTTTTCGATAGTGAGAAAGTCCGTTTGCACGTAGTGACATAGGGTGTTTAATAGCGCCCTTGTCGACCAATAACGTCGTAACTTATTCTTTTATTCTATGTTTACTTGCAAATTATTCATTTTGCGGATTTTTGCATTTTAAAAAAAGAAAAGGAAAATCATTACTTCTTTTATGCTCTGATTATTTATTTTGTTCAGATTTTTATTAAGATTTTCTCTTATGTATAAGAAAAAAGCTTAAAATCTCTTCTAACTAGTGCCGTAACTGGAGATTATATAGTAAATTGGTTGACCGTTTCGCCTAACAGCCAAAAATATATTTTCATTATTTGCGTTCAGTATGTAATGTTGAGTCGATCTAGTTAGAGCACGTCCAGCCTAAAAATTGTCATGATCGACTTGGAACTTTGGAGATTTCATAAAATTTCTTATTTATATTCCAGATAAGAATAAGATTACGGATCAGTTCAGCTATATCCGACAAAAATTTTGAAATATTTTGTCAACCTTGTAAGAGTAAAGGAGTTCTTAGTCTTGCTGCATTGCGATACAACAGGAAACTGTCAACTCATCTTTTCGTTTTAATTTCTTCGATATGCTCAATAAAATCGAAAAGTCGTATATTGTCCGTAGATGACTGTAGTATGTACTATGATGGCAGCACAATAGAAAATATCGATTAAATTTATGACAAATCCTTTAAAATCGTTGACAAATGCACGCGAACAAAATGTTAAACTATTATTTTATTCAGAGCTACGCTAGATAAATGCAAATTATAGTAACAGCGAAAATAAAAAAAAATTGAAAAACATTTGGCATCAAAAGCACCTAATAAATAAACAGCTAAACACTAGGAATATCCTTCACCTTAAACAGCATGTTACTGCGCTAATGTCTAAGTGAAGCAAGAAAAGCGTTCCTTTTTTTTTTTTGGTAAATCATTATTTAGCTTCGAATTTGTTAAGCGCAGAGCCTCACCTATTGAAAAACGCTCACACCGCAGCTATTCTTTGGGGACATTTGTCGCTCAAGGGACTCTGCGGTACGCAGGATAACCGGTTCATATATAAACTTGGGAAAAAAATCATTTATTCTACATCCTCTAATGTACAGAAGTACGTAGGGACTTTAGAAATATTGATTTTTATGTAAATGTTAAGTGTTTGGTTGAAGAAGTGCTATTTTTGACCGAAAAAAGGCACTCTTTTATCAATAAAAAGGCTTCAATTAAATTGTCGGAAGAATCGTACGCGTTTCCCTAGAGAATGCGGCTTTAAAGATACTGCAAAAACTTCGAATGAAAAAACCGTGCGTTTTGAAAATTTATGATTCGAGATAAACGCATTTAAAGGGGTAAAATATATATAAATATATATGTACAATTATAGACTTGTTTTTTTCTTATAATAAATTATATATGTATAAATATAATAGTAAAAGATTTTTTGATATAAAAAATTGTTATTTTTTCTAGTAGTTGGGAATTGCAGGACCATAAGTTGAAATATTCCTCCTCATTCCCTTTCCTCCGTGAACGTTTCTCTTTTCAGTCCTGGTAAAGTATTAGTCAGGCCACCATAAAAATTGCACACAGCAGCAGTCAGCAGCGATGTCTAAAACGAAAATCCCCTAAAATTCGTCAAAGGATTTTTCTACGAGTAATCAATTTTTTCCACGTATTTCTTCAAAATCCAAAGCATAGTTTTTGAAAAATGTATCATGGTTTACCCCCTTAATAAGTAAGGCTAAGTACATTAAGTTCTACACAATACAAAAAGAGAATACAGTAGAAATCATGGAAAACCTAAATACATATAAATGATTCCTATCTTTTGCTGTCCCCTTGGCAATTTTTACGACATGTATTTTGGGTGAATTCCCAAGGAACGGAAAATCGTACTTTTGATGTCTGTATCTTTATGCACTGAACACCGAAATCAAGTCACCTTTCCTTTTTTGTTACTCTATGTGTATTCCTGCCTGTACTGAGTTGGCCGGTGAAACCCCGGTCCCCCTTGCTAATGGGTTTGAACTAAACCATATTCGAATATTGAAGCTTCTATCAAAGTGTAAAATATTCATTGAATAAAGATTGAAGAACCAATGACTTCCATGCACTTACTTAACATGGTTGTTAAGGTACTTAAGATTCGATTTAAGACTAATAGAAATTATCTTACTTGCAATATATGCAAATATGAGCACAACTTTTTCAGATGTAGGAAATAGGAATTGATATTACAAAGAGAAAAAAAAAGAAAAGAAAATGCGCAATAATTTCCGCTGTATGTAAATCGTATAATTTCATGCTTCAAACAATTTTAAATCAATGATATTAAATGCTTAAGTTATAAACTTGCATATGCAATTATTGCACAATAGACGAATAAATCAGACGCGGATTGTTATATTTTATAGGAGATAAACAATATTTAATATTACGAAATAATGAAAACAACGCATTTTTCTATACATATCTCTCTTAGGCATCATTCATTATACGATTGTGTCGTTTCCCTTTGCATATTTTGCTTTACCCTTAGGATCTCCGCCTTTCTCTTTTCCTTTTCCTCTTTCCTCTTTCCTCTTTCCTCTTTCATCTATTTTGTGCTTTAAATAATGCTGTAAATTCTGATAACTTAGATTTGTCTAATACATAATAAATTTTACTTATCCATAGCGGTTTTTTTGTTTTTTTTTTTTTTTTGTTTTTAAACTAATATAATAAACTTAAGACACGAACTTGAAAAGGAGATCATCATAACTACTACTTCGCAATAAGTGCACGTTTTCGTTCTAATAAGATGCTTTCGTAGCGATTACTCTTCGCTTAGCTTATAACAGAATAATATATGAGAATAGCAAATATAAGGAAATGTAAAACAACGGAGGAACGGCTTTTATAGCATTATAAGCATCACTTATCTTCATCGTTCTTGCCCTCTTTAGCAACGTTTACACGAAATATTTATATTTATAAGCTCATCATTCCTTTGCGTAGCACTCGGTACCGTCGATTGGAAATTTATTTAGGCAAATTCCTTCACTCAGCCGTTTACTTGCTACTGAAATTTTCCAATTAAAGATTAAAGATGAACACAAAGTTAAGGTACTTGGTATTATTTTTCAATTATTTTGCAAGCTGGCCCGGAAAACCCGAGAGTCCTCATAACCAACAAAACACTCCAAGGATTCTAGATTGCAAAATATAATGGAATGAATTTGGAGAGCCCGAAAACATTCACTTAAAGTATCAACAATATGTCTAAAGAAAAAGAAAGTCACTGTTGTTGATCTAGCAGATGCCCATACACATGGTAAAATCTATTCCAAAAATGAAAAACATGTGATGAGGTCTCACAACCCGCTGCTCGTTAATCCTTGCATTTCGTGTACATTTCGCGTTTATTTTTAGTACGCTTTCGATTAGTTATTGGCGAGAGACTGAACAATTGTAGTCCTAGTCGCAGCGATAATAAAGCAAAAAAAGCGCATCCATACACGGATGCCAATGTGTCTTGACAATTAAGATCTTTCACTGGTAACTGAATAGTGTTAGGGGGTTTCCAGAATTCATTACTTCACGCTAGCTTCCAGGTTAATCTAACAACAAAATGTTTCTCTTTATTCCAAATCATTATTAACACGATGCTTGAGTTTCTCTAGTAAGTCTCCGTGCATGCTCTCTATGCTTATTATCTCATTTCGATTGTCTCCATGCGCTGTAGCGTTTGCGTTAGTGTGTATCACACTTCATTTGTCACTACGCCTATGACCTCCACGGACACTCCCAGGCGGTATGTCGTTACTCAGGAGACAGAGATAATTGTTTTTCCTTTCATATTATAAAAAATCCCATTCGCCGAAGGCAAACGATTTCGAAGATAACCTCCGGACTTATTGCTATGGCAAAGCTATGCCTAACATGAACTTATGATTACATTGCGACGATTGAAACTAATCCTTAAGCCAGCATAATGAGACGTAGTGTACATTCCCTCTTTTGATAGCGTAATACAAAGTTCAACTAATATTAAGATTTATTTCTTGGATTTATAAACGAAAATTAGAAAGAAATTAGAGGGAAATTCTAAAGGATCCATATATCATCATACAACTCGGCATAACAGATATATGGAGAATGACACTTTAAGCATTTTAATGTCGCAGAAAATCTTGTGAGAGTGCAATAAGTGTAAAATGTAATTTTCGCTTACTTACCAAGAGATACTATTTCCATGTATGGAGCGAAAGCGTTTGGCAAAATTTCATTGCGATAATTTTAATCATTAGAATAATCATCGCTATGTTTTTTAAGTTAATGTTGAAGACAGCTATACCTTAATCAATCAATCAGCATATGAGAGTTACCGTAGATGGACATAACCGCAACATTAGTTGACCAATTGTTTTAAGACCCTGTTTTCCATACAACATAAATATTTATTTGAAGAAGTTTGTAGAGGACATGGTCGTTTGGCGTCTTTGCAGTGCACGAAGAAATGCTTTTATAAAACACTTAATTGTCACGCAAATTGAATCAAATAATTGAAAAAACTCATTTGAATTTATTGAAAGGATTTTGTTAACTTACTGGTTAAACGAATTCTTAACTTAATGTCCTCATCAAAATTCAAAATTGCGAAAGAAAAAGAACTGACAGGCGGCTCTCATCAGGGAATCTCTAATTAACCAACTATAAAAAGCAATTACGCAATCTGGAAACCATGTCTGTCTGTCTGTCTGTCCATCATTGTCACGTTTTTCAACTTTCTTAAGTTTTCTTCATCTGCTTTTTCCCCCCCGTTACGCTACGTAATAATCAAAGTAATTTAATGACATTTCACAAATTATTTTAAAAATCTACAATAATAAATAAAAATAAAAATGTTTAATGAAAGAGGAAAAAGGAAAAAAAAAAGCTGAATAGAGCTGTGATGCAATCTCAGCAGCATACACGTATATTTTCTTTCTAACCAATCTTTATGTTTATGGAAAGATAAAAAGATAACGTGCATATAAACAATAATAACTTAAGCTACAGCAACATCAGCAACAACAATAACAACCACACCGACATGTACCAACAGTAACAACAACATCAAAAAAATAATAATAATGATAATCGGCAGTAAAAGAAGCGAAACGAAATGCGAGATAAGAAGTAAACAACTTGTTTAAATCACACACAAGATGCGCAGAATAGAAGAACGAACAAATGAACCAGAAGAGAAAAGCGTCTACACACCATATATATATTTATATCTATATATATATATATATATATATGTATATATTCTAAATTGTATGTCTCCCGAGGATACGTAAGCTTGCATAGTGCTCATGTACTTGCATATTGTGCAAAAATATATACGAAAAAGAAAAAATATATTTGTGTGGTTTGTGCCACAATAAGTAGTACAACCTGCACTCTAAACATGATAATAATAATAATAATGATAATAATGGACAAATGTAATATAAACTTTAAAACTTTAAATGGGGATAAGCTCGTTTCTTTTTTTTGTGTGTGTTTGTGTTTCCAACGTTCTGACATTAGTAGAGATTTTGAAATAATCAAGCTCTAAATACTAACTTATCAACATATGGGTAAGTGTGCGCTCGGTGCACTCGGATAGAAGGTTAACACTGCCGAGAACCAATAGAAGTAAATGAAAAAGAAAATGTGCTGCCGCGATAATCTTTAGGCGATTCAAGCTAAACATAATTTACAAACAATGCAAAAATTTTAGTCTGTTTATGAAAGAATGCGGTTTTACTTTCTTACAAAATCCATCTCCATGTGGTGCAACAATTATTCAAACGCCTTAAATACCTTTTTCGTGGCATAACAATTGCACACTTGAAGCATTGGAAATTGTAGTAACTGCATAATCTGGAAGCAAATTCCAAGACTTTTCATCTTGCCCTCGTACGAATGTATGCGCGTAAACATATGAGTATATTGCCTAAGTGAGAAATAGAGAGATTTTTGTAAAAGAAAGAAACAAAAAAAAAAAAAAGTAAATAAATAAAGAAAAAAGCATAGAACCCCGTTTACTTTCTTTCATTATGAACGCTTGCGTTGAGAACGATTCTGACTTTCAAACGAAACAAACGTGCTGTTGGGCGAAAAGAAAAGAATTAACTAACTATAAATATACATAAATATGTTAAATAGTGGTGGTAGTAAGAAAATTTAAAAAAAATAAAAAGTTAAATATGAAAATGATTAAATACAAAATATTAAATATTAAACTGAAGTTTTTAATTAAAATTAAAAAGTAAAACAGATTTAACTTTCGCGAACACTTACGTGTTGTAATAATTAAATAAAAATTTTTACAATCAAAACGAAAAAAATTCGAAATATCGAACAAGAAAAAAATCACTTCATCTGTGTACATGTATTGTTACTAATTGCTCCTTGCAATTATAAGGTGAAGAGAAAATGTTACCTAGTGCACAAAACGTCAACTATCTAACAAAATTAGAACAAATGGTAAGTTATTCACGCCTCCCGCCCGCTTTGTCCATTTTCCCTCTTAGAGGCTTGGGATTTTTATTGCCGTGCCTCAAGCTTTTAAAATTTTCAATTGTCTCGTTTTCCTCTTCATCAAATAAGTTATCGACATTGCTTAATAAATATGTAACAAGGATGGTGTAATGAAAAGTGCAGCGCGCGCAAACATATAAAAAGAAAGAAAATAGAAAAATTAATAACTAAATGATGAACAATCGTATCAGATAAGAAAAAAATTCAATGTTAATGTGTGGCAAATGAAATGATATTCTAACCTAATAATAATAAAGTTAAAAGTAAAGAATTCTCGAAATACAAATGACTTACCCTCGTCGAGAAAAACAAGCGCATTAACTCGTAGATATTGCAACCAAAAATTTATATAGTGAAGATGCACGTTTCGCGATGGGCGTATTGAAGTAAATGACTAACAATCTAAGAAAAGTAAAAAATAAGGAAAGCTGAGCAATTATTTATTAATATAACCATCAACTTACTCATACTCAGAGAATTGTTAAGGAACATTTCCTTTCTCTCAATTTAATCGTAACGCTCAATAGCAATACATATCTCTTACAAAATGTACTTTAAACGTGACAAAAGAATCATTGCTAGAGACAACTATTTAAACAAAAAAAGAAAAGCAAGTAAGAATCCTATAGTAAGGCTTGGCCGACCATTACAGAACATACGGCAATTCGCTTAATTAATAATACACCAAAAATGATACATTATTCTTATGTAAGTTCATAATATTCATGGAAGCTCTTGTACTGGAGAATGCCCAAATGTCGGGGTGGTGTAAATTTGGTGAACTTAATTTACTGGTTCCGGATTTTATTATATTCCAGTTTCTCCCGCCATAACACACACCACAAATTAGGCCTTGTCGCCGTAGAAGAGTTTACTTTCATGAGGGCCTTGATATGTGATGCGATCTCAAAAATGAATCTATTTAATCCAAATTTCCTTTCGTTGATTTATTAAGGACAAATTTCCTCATAAAGTACTCCAAATTAGAGCTTCTTGGCAAATAAAGTCTTGTGTTTCATTAGAACGCTTACATGGACTGGAGTCCAAAAAATAGACCCACATGGTGCAAGTTCAGTACGGTTAATATTTATTATCATTATGAACGAATTTTCATCATTAATTTATTGAAAATTAAGTGTTTTTACAATATAGAGATTCCGTTGCCATAGGAAGGGTTATATGCCAATAGTTTAAAAAAATGGCTCCCTCCGATCCAAAGTATTCACACAAATTTAGAACGTCGAAATACTATTACTAGGGGATTTTTGTCGCAAAATTCCAAAAGTTACAATCTTTTGTCCTACAACGACTTATCAAAATCAGGCGTGACATGGGAAGTGGTCGAAGAAGTGGTCAGATCCAAAGCATTTTCAATAGCGTTCATCACGTCAGTGTACAAAATTTCATCAAAATATTTTGAAAATTCCGACTCATAAGTTGAAGACATGCTCACATCAGACGAAGAGGCGGGCAGACGCACAGAGTAGCTTATATCGGCTCAGAAAATGATTCCGAATCGATCGATATAATAACAGCTGAGTCTATTTCAAGTCTTTCTGCGTGTTACAACAGTTCGCACAAACTGAATATGCGCTGTACCGCTGTCCTGCAGAGTATAAAAATTTGATTATGTATATGAGATATTCCTTACCTGTACACTAAAGAGATATTAATTTATTGCGCAAAACTTGACCTCATAATCCCATTTACTGTGAGAATTATTTTCAGTGTAAACTTCTCTAAAGGGAAAACTTCATCTTTAGTTGATCTTTTAGGCCTTTTAGTGATAAATCAATGAGATCTCAAACATTTAAAGTGAATGTAAAATAGTTTGCTCTTATATTTAAATAAATTATTTATGTATGTATGTACATATATGAATGTTCATGATTTAATGCCATTGATTAACGTCAACATCACAGAGACGTTACAAGTCATAAGGCATTTTCATTTTTGTGATTTGTGTGACTTTGCCTATGACAAAATTAATATTGGAGAGTATTATTGTGACTATTGGTCATGACTACGCCGGAGTACGGGTTTAACTTTATAATTTGCTACGATTGGGTCGCAATAACGCCAAACTGAAACTTGAAAAGGAATCGATCGATTCTAAAGTTAGGATTAAGAACTAATCGCAATTTTCACAACATCTACCTTTTATGACGTGTATCTTATGTTTGATGAACACATGATTCAGGTCATACGATTCTGAATGCATTTAGCTGCCTGCCTGTAACTGCTGCTATAAATCGCATGGTCGTGATGTGAGTCGCTCTTAGTACTTAAAGAAGTGAATGAAGCCGAAGGAAACAAATTTATTTAGTATATTTTCGTCAATAAGTTATGTGTTATATAAAAGAACTTACAGTTGAAACTTACAACAAATACTTTTGAAAACCAATGGTTGACAATACGGCACAAATAGTTTAGGCTGTGCCTAAAGAGAATTCGCGATCGTTCATATATAGTTTTTTTTTTTTTGTTATTGTTGTCTTTCTTGCATATCTTTTCAGTTCTTGTATGTCTTGTTTGTCTCTTCGCTTGATAAAACCTACATTTGTGTATCTTCGTTTTCTGGCCCTACACCATTTGCATGATCCTAATGAACATCTGCGTCATAGATTTTCGAAAACATTCTCACGGAATCGAAAGTTATAGACAATAATATGAAAAAATTGCCGGGATTTTCTGAGATTGTTTTAGCTTCTTCTGCATGGTGGGCATGTGTGTGAACAAATCACGCCCATTTTTTGACTTCTTATTCTTAATCGATCAAGGAGTGTTTATGCAAAATGTCAGCCTCTTATCCGTATTGTCGCGAAGTAACGGTTCGCACAAGTTAGCCGCCAGCTTGACGGGTTTTAGTAAAAATAGGTATAAAACATCACGTTTGCATTCGAATAGAAAAACTCGGCATGTCCCAGATAATACATATGCATTTGATGCATCATATCATTACAAAACAAATATCTTACATCGCAACATATCGACTTCCATATGCGGAACTTTTAAAATCAAAATCCCATCAATTTGACGGGCACCGTGTTCGTATTGTGCAGATGTATGCAGAAGGATGTAAAAGGACTTGAAATAGACACGTCTCTTATTATATCTGTCGATACGGAATCACTATCGTCTTAAGCTTTTCTGTCGCGGGCAGCAATTTGTTGGATATTTGAAGAAATTTGCTACACCGGTGTATTTTGGCCCAAGAACGATTGCTATTGATAACGGTTCGAGTCAGACTAATTTTTCCACCACTTGCCAAGTGGTAATGCCTTGAAATATCAAACGACTCATGAAAAAACCATTAATAAAAATAAAAATAGAAATATTTCGTTTCTAAATGTAAATGTGAGCGAAAAGATATGGAGCAGTTTTTGTTCCCCTCTTTTTACACTAAGTAATTAATACATCCATTAACAGATCGACAAGTATTTTTTCCAAAATATATATACATAAATACTCTTTCCGTAATTACAACTACGAACTAAAGTGATTAACTTTTTCTTTGAAGTTAAATGAGTGAAAGTATATAAAATACTAAAAAAAATATATATAAATAAATAGTTTCCTTTAACACACCAACAATAGCGAAGCCACCACTAAACGAATCGTGTACTAAATCAGTCACAAACAGAATTTTGTGAATGTCAAAAGTAACAAAATTAGACTAAGGTCGTGAGACTTATACGTAGGACCGGTTTCGCCTCAATTGGATTCAATGTCAATTCAAGTGAAATTCGGATTCAATGCAAAGTTGTTTAAAAACTCTAATTCTATGGGGAACTCTAATAATTGATCCATCCATGCAATAAGAAATAGAAAGAAAGAATTCGAATAACATGCGCATAAATAGACACGTAACGGATCCAGTTAAGAATATACATATGCGTACAAGTAATGTAAGTAGGGAACGTGTTTAAGCGCAGCCATTAAACAATTTTATACTTTATCGTATACTACGTAGGGTAACAGGAAAAATGTGCGAATTTATTAGCGCATCACTAGGTCGGTCACAAAATATCGCCACCAATGCTTTAAACCCCCAGGTTCCTGGTTTCGATTATCGCATAATTATTTTAGTAAAGCGAGATCCCTTCATTGAAAATGTTATATAATCCCGAACTATTCGTCGTCGATTATTACGCGCCAGTCTCCCAAGAAGAGTAACTCGGAAAGGTCCTTTGCTCAGAAAAGTTAATATAGAGATGATGAAAGTGGAGAAATATACTTAAGATCGACGTTACAAAAAGTAAATTTGTTTGGTAATGATGTGAGAAGAAACGTATGTCGGTCAAAAGAATAAAAATTCCAAACTAAAATCTTATAATATAGGACCGCTTTTCTTGGGAGAGTGTTGTTCTTGTAGATCTCAGAGAAAACACTATTGGAAAAATTTGTATATGAAACCTTATTGGAAACAGTAAGATTTCAGCAGGATAATGATTCGTAATGATTCGATTTATCCGACTCGATCGTAACTTGGATATGATTGAGTGGCCAAGTCAGTCTCGCGACCTCAATTCAAGAGGAAATGGAAAGAGAATAGCCCCCGCCAATATAGAAAAAAATGCATCTATTTTTCTCCCCACCTGTATATAGTATGCTTGGAAATATGTTTTGCGCTAATGGACAAAGCAATCAATCAATCAACAGAGTTGGTTATCGTTTGGCGGAAACATACATAAAAAATGGATGATATTTAAGACTAAGAAATTTTTATTAAGTTCATGACAAGTCAAGGTGCCCTTCCAAGTGCTGATCGATAACTAAATATTTCCATGTGGGCTAAATAGCCGAAGCAATTTCAAAGGGACGCAAACATTTTCACCTAATTTCTAATTTTTCTCAAACTTTGTGCAATGTTTTGGGCAAAGTAAGTTTTGTTGATCTTTCAAAACCCGTTGTATAATTTAAATGTTATCGTTTGTACCAATGACTAAGCGATGTTCCCCTTTTGTTACTTATCTCAAATCCACACTACACTCATTTAGAAAAAAAACAAACTCGTTTTTCTTTTTTTCCCTTTAATCGAAGCTTTGCAGACGTTTTCATAAGAAAGTATAAATTTTCCTAATCTTTAATATAAAAATTGTAAAATAATATGGTACGTGTGTATCACTCATAAATTCCAAAACATTCATAAATAATTTCAGTATTTACTTTTATTTACTCAATTCTGCTTAAGATACTCGATCACCAAAGGAATTCCTTTCGTAAACTTTAATTTTTTTATTTTATATTTACGATAAATGCATTAAATCCCCATTGAATGGCGTATAAAACCAGAGCAATACTCATTCGTAACCACCGCTGCATTATTATGAAATCGTTACTCTTTTGTTATTGTAAACCCGCCTACTTTCAAAAATCAACATCAACATAAAACAAAGAGAAAAATAAAGTTTCCCACATTTTCGTTCATTTGTTCATTGCTTGAATTAAGTCAGCGAATTAATAGAATATGTGCAAATAATCGAAAGAAAACATTAAAGATAAAAATTCTTTCAATCCAAAAAAAAAATAAATAAAAATAAAATAGAAAAATGCATTATATGCGATTTAGGCGGACACCCTCCCTCAACGTTTATTTATTTATTTTTTTTTTTTGTTTTCTTTTCAATACTCTCTTAGCAGGGATACCTAAGAAAAACAAAAAACAAAAAAACAGAGAAAGTGTATTTCACTAAGGCGTATATTTCGCGAAATTTTCCACATAAGAATAAATCGCTTTATAAGGAAACGTAACTCGTGTAACACTACTGTGATCTACTGTAAACATAGGAGACAGCAGTGTTCAAATATGTTCAAATATCTAAGACATAATATACATAGGCATTCGTAATGTATTTTCTTTGAAGAACAACCTAGCACTCAACGCACTAAGAACTTAAGGTACAAAAATTTCACGTTTATTTTATTGTTAATATTAACTTAGCCAGAGAAATAAATTGGAATTCTTTAGCCTTGAAGCCATTGCATCTAAGCCTGTCGGCCTACTGCACTTGAAAATTGAATCCACGACCATTGGCTCGTTAGTGTAGTCGAAAAACTTACTTAATTTTTCAACTTCCATCGCACAAGAGCAAACACAAAGGGTTTTAAATCGCATTATATGTTGCTTAACAACGAATTACTTACTGTTCGTAAGGGACGCTGTCCATCTTCTAATAAAGTTTTTATATTAATTTACAAAACTCAGCAGGTCTCCGCACAAAGACCACATGACCTACGCCCAGCATACTATCCGTACAAATATAATTATGTAAACAACCTTTGTAGGAAAAAACAGAACCTTACATTTTTTTGTAATTTTTAGGAACAATAGTTTAGGAGACTAATTTACCTGATTTGTTGAGTTCAATCCACCAGGCAGCTGTGAAAAAACAGGAATTCAACCACAATTTGAATTTTGTAGACTACGGGTCGTTTGTCAATACATATTGAATTGACACTTAGATCTGCTTAACTTTCAGTCTATATAACAATTAGATTTTCAAACATCCAGTTATACATTCGGTTATATTCTAAATGATATCTAACTTCAACTATAGGTAATCGATGTTTTGAAGAAAGAATTCAATCACAATAAGATAAAGAAGCAAAGCGAGCAAAAGTAAATAATGCAATATCGAATTAGTTGCGTTCATTGAGAAATCTGTCTCTTGTAGCTTCGCGATCCATACATCACACAAGTATTGAAAAATTTTGAAAGTTTTTGAACTACGAATGTAAATAAATAAAGGAGCGGCTGAACAAAAAAACAAAAGAAAAGAAAAATGGAATTTAAGTGTAACTTCGGACCCTGCACACTACTGAGGACAATCTAATATCTTTGTCCGTCCCTCCCGGCTGCAGTGTGCGACCGATTAATCCAAACAAACAATTCCTCTTTCCATAATTTGAATGCAAATAGAACGAAACTTCTCAAAGTGCTTTTCACTTTGTCAAGTCGGCGTAATTACCGAGGAATCTTTTTCTTAGCAGAAGTCGTAGTAGAGCTTCTACCAGCTACACCCCATCGACCTTGAGAACTTGAGAGACAATGAAATATTGGTGACAATAAGATAATGAAATTGCAATCGAGACAACAATACACACATGCATACGACATTCTTATTCAGAGTGGTTCCTATCTCGTGCGTTTATAAAATAAACTTAATAAACTTTCAAACATATATAACACTTTAATGTTTTAGCTCCTTTTTTTTTTTTAAGTATTTTGCAAACAAAATGACAACGTAAGTATACTTCCATCCTATTGTGGCAGAACAAAAATTTGAAAAGAAACTTGCCTTACGGTACCTCTTTCCATGTCTTAGGAGTTTTTTGTATAGATTTATGCCATATACACGCTGTAAGTAATTATTCATACTTGATTATAAAACATATGCTAGACTAACGCTATGAATATGTATGCATAGGTACTATACGTATTGACTTGAGAGTAAACGCGCGCAAGTGTATTTATTTTGCTTACTTCATGTGTTTATACCTGTGTGCGCTATCTGTTAGATTTATCTTAAAATGTAAAAGTCACAGATGCAATGTCGTTTAATTGAGATATATATATATATATATATGTAAGTATGTATATAAGTATGCATATGGGTATGGAAGAATACGTGTATGAGATTATGTTTATCCATATGCATGTGTTTCTGTGCAAGTGATTATGTTTGCTGTGAGTGAATGCTGGAATTGCAAGTGGATGGAATCTTAACAAAAATGGCAACTACAACACCAATTTACCACTACTACTGACCTACATAGATGATTGTTTCTATATTTTCTACTGCTGCGTTTAAGTATTTATATGTATGTGTGTATGTATGTGTATGTGTGCATGTGTATGTGCGCTTGTGTTTGTTTGTTTTTCACGAAATAACAACAACCTACACAAATATAAGCAAATTTTGAAAAAGAGAAAAAAATTTATTAAAAGAATTTTTCATGATTTACATGCTGGTGTTTTTTTTTTACGGTAAAGGAAATAAAAACTCTAACGAAAGAAAAAACAAAAATCGTAATAATTCAAGTTGAGACTTTAGTGTTGCATGAACAGCATAGGAGCATGTAAGTGGTTATTGTGGTGGTTCACCTTTAAAAATGTTTGCAACAACTAATAACTACCGTTAAGGTTATTTGTTTGTCGTATATCTTTCTCTCCATTTAGTGCTCTCTGTTAAGGAAAAATAAAATAAAAATAAAGTAAATAAACAAATTGTATTATATTACAAAAAAAAGGAAAAAAATTCATAATAAACTTGCTTTTAATTACAGGTTTTTGCCTTAAGTCTTTTGTTATTTCTCAGCGTTTAAATTATATTTTAAGTAGAAAATGTTTCTTAAGTTTTTTTTTTTTTCTTCTTTATATTCAATCAATTAGAAAACTAATCGCGTTAGAACAAGTTTTTATATACGTTTTTCTCATTCGCTTCCTTTCCTCTATCTTACTCTCTCTCTCTTTCCTCATCGATCTCGCTCCTACCTTGGCAGTATACGCGGAGAAGCTTGGCTTAGCTTATAGCTAAACGTATGTGATTTGTTGACTTTTACCAAGATTTAGGTCACTCAGTTACTGTGCTAAAAAATAAAAACGAAAGAAAACAAACTGTATAGCAAAAAAAAAAAAAAAAAAAAAAGTAAAGAATACCTGTTATTCTAATCAATAAAAGTTAATGGTAAAAACCGCTTCTGCATATTGTAATTGAAAAAGAAAAAATAGGAAAAAAAATATTAAACAATTTTCTTCAAAGGCTTGAACACAACGGACATAACTAAACCAATTTTCCCAAATGTTTTTAATTTAACCAGTTTTACAACTTTGCCAATGTCGAGAATATTAAGAACAGTTGCAGAGCTGACTGCACAAATTTTTCATCTGTTAAAAGTAATTGGTTAATGTCATGTAAAAGAGTGAACAGACATTTGGTATTTTTATGATGAGTGCCTAAACCAAATGCCGACAACATTCATTCAATTTATTGAAATTCTTTCTTTCTTTTCAATTTTAATTAAAAGACTTTGATAGAAACTTTATGCCTTCGAATTTATTGACTTGATTTCTCATCATCTTAGACAGTACTCAAATGACCATCCCTTGAGTGCTCTTCAACCCTCCTACCTTCGTTTTTACAACATTGTCCTGAGCGTTGTAACAACGGGCAAACGCCTGGACTGACAGACATTTTCGACAAACCTACGCAAAATCAACAATATATGTGTTTTATTAAGATATCCAATGCGTGTTTATGGATTTTGGTTCCAAGGAACATATTTAGTATGAGGCAGGAAAACAAATACTAAACGATCTCTTTTCACTTTCACTGACCTTGTAACATCTTGTACCACCTTGTTGGCATCCTATGTCAGAGAAGTGCATTTATGATGAAAAGTTTCAAACATTAGAGAACATGAGAATTAACAGGTAAAGAGAGAATAATCGAGTTGTAAGATATAGGAATCTGTTGGCAAGCGGCATCATCCTGGCCAGTTCTTGAAATCTCTTCATCTCTTAAATTCCTGCCTCCTCGTTTTCTGCAAAAGCTTACGAGAACCAGATAGATGCTTAATAACATGTCTTGTGTTATTTATTCTCTATCAGATGTCATCGCAAATCAACTCCCGGTTTCTGTATCTTGCTGCTTATCCCTCTGCCACCAACTTAAAAAGGGATAAGGTTTACACAGTTTACTTTTGTTTTGTTTTGTTTTTTTTTTTTAAATATGTCCAATTACTCAAGGGATGCCCCCTATGCGTGTAATACGACGACGGTCAGAAAGAAGGAAGAAGAAAGAGAAAAGCAATGGCCGCAGCCTAGTGAATGCATGTCTAAGCGATAAGCGTTAAGCTTACTATCGACTGAACATTCACTATAGCTACGACCAAGCATACTATACCGTACTAAGTTTTGAACCCGCGAACTCTTGCTTACTAGTCGCAATTGTTACACACTCGACTACTCATTAAAAACGCAATACTTTTAATGATTTTGTGCACAAAAGCAAAGATTGAAATGTTTTGACAAACCGCCACTCCTCAAATTATGAATAATTTACCTTAATGTTCCTTTGCCCTTCAGCGCGTTTGTCGAATTTTAGCAAAAACTTTACCTGAATAATTAATTTGGCTACGGCCACAACTTATTTAGCGAATTATAAGCCTTTCTTAGCAAATTTCATTAGACTAGGTTAAGGTTTGGAAGAAGTGATGCACAGATTGCAAAGCAAACAGACGTATAGATTACAAGCCAAACTACAAGCCACCTGTCTATCGACACTAATACAAAAACATTATTTAAACTTCGTTTAAGTGTTAAGTGTTTAGGTCTTCTTATAATAAGAGTTCATAATATAAACAAATGCTTGTCAGCATTTTTAGTACACTGGAAAAAAAGAAGAAGAAGCCACAAAATTACATACTTCTCCAGTCAAATTTTGTGAACATATTTTTTGCAGAACCTTTTTGACTAACTGTAGTTTGTCTTGACTGTGTTCGAAATTTCAAAGTAAATCCAATCAAAATTTCAATTTAACATCTATTGCATGTACTGTCGCACAACCTACTAGATAAGAGTCACGACCGTCAAGTCACTGCCGCCGATTCAAATTTTAGTTCAATTGGACCATTCTTGGAGTATTCTTAGTGAGTGCTTCAGTCAGAAAAGGTGTAACACTTAACGAGTTAGGCGCATACCCACAACACTACCTATTTTTCCCCTTTCCCTACTTCTTGCCGACGATCGCCGTGAAAATTGATTAATAAAGTTACACAACTATATGTCATTTAAGCAAATCTTTGGACATCAATTTTTATTGTTGTTCCGTTTTAGTTAATTGTGGGCGTGTTCTTTGGTCACCACGGACTGATCAAGCGTTTACAGTATTCCCGTTAGCTATGCGGATGGTGGTGTTGCAAAAAGAATGCTAAAGTTAATATATTTGCATACCTTGGAGTGGCGACAGTAATAAAATAAACATATCACGTATTGTAACAAAATCAACGCGACACAAGGAATTATAAAATATTCTTTAACCTTAGTTTAAAATAAAACATTGACATTGAATTTGATTAAAAAAAAAAAAAAAAAAAAAAAAAAAATTTAAATTAAAAAATAATTTTTACGAGAACTAAAACAATGAAATTGAACAAAAAACTTGTAAAAATATATATTTATATATGAAAATTTAGAAAAAAGGGAATTATTTTTTAATAATAATAATAATGCATTCGAACTTTCGAGTTGAATGACTTTATTCCATTATTTGTCAGTCCCATGATTCACTAAACATTATAACGTAATTTTAATTTTTTTAATATTAAACGCTTTTAACATAGTCTTCCTTGCATTGCATTTACTTACAAAAAGCTAAAAGCATTTAATTATTAGTAATTTTTTGTTTTTATTTTTTTTTCTTTTTTTGCATCAACTTTTTTAACTTAATATTAAATGCATGATTTAACAAAATGATAGCAACATTTATTATTATTATTGTTTGGCTTTTTATTTTAAATTAAAACGATATGCTTGAGTTGACGTATTACTGAAGTTCAAGTTAAAGGTCATCTCATGGCTAAGATCAACCGTGAAAATCTTTTTTGTCCGAACGAAAATCTAAGGTATAATAAAATTCCAAGATGTTATTAGGCATTAAAAAAGTAAACAAATTTTTAAAAAATATGGAAAGAACACTCTGCAGTCGGGAACTCTACAGCGTGTAGTGCAGTGTAGTGCAGTGTGCTTCAAATTTGAATCTACAGGTCTATAGCTAAAGTAATGATAGCAACCCTTTAAAATATTGACGTGAAGCAATCGAGCAAAATGTAGTGCCTTAAATGGCGCACACATCTCCTTCAACTTGGAGATATTGAACGACAACTTGTGAACAACTCAAATCATTCAAAGATTAATATCCAAGCTGCCTATACCTGTATGTCAGATAGGTTTCATGAAGCATCCAATTTTAGCCGAAAGAATTTATTTGCCCATCAAATGAAGGTAGCTACCATCTAACTACCAATCATTCCAACCTCATATCACGAACTTATTGGGTTATGTGTTATGTACACTTTACTTGTATTGCATACACACATCAATACATATAATATAAGCATTGTGTATACGTGTAGAGAGAGAACTCTTAAATTTTGAACACCAGACTACTACTCCGAACCCTAGTCGGCCTTTCACTATCAACATAGATCGAAATAAAAGTTCAATCGATTTTAACGCTTACCGGTCTTCCAGTACTGCAAGCCAGCTTGTTCAATACGCTTTCTTTTGGAATGTTTTATATTTCCGCTTCAAGTTTATGTTCACCATGCGTACAGCCTCTTACTATAGCAATTGCCGGCTAATTTTAAGTACAAAGTTAAACCAATTTGTAAAAAATTACTTTCATGAATATACACATCTCGGAATACTTCCTTGCGGGGCTACCTACCTTGTGGTTAGTGTGTAAAGTGATTATGGACAAGTACAAGAGAAATTTCATCAATTTCTCTTTTCTATGTTTTTTGCTCATTTTTTCTTCTTTCTTTTTTTTTTTTTTTTTGTAGTGTTTTAAATTAAATTATTATCATAACTGCAAAAAATGTTTTCAAGTACACGTTAACTTTGCTTTCTTTCCTTTCTTTGACTTAACGGACAACGATCTATGATCAACTCATAATCATAAATTATACATAATTTGTACATAAAGATAGTAAATAAAATAAAAAGCAACAGTTTTCGTACGCTCTTACGGTGAATGGCCTTAGGAAAAATTTTACAAAAACTAAAACAAAAAAAAAATATATATTATACTTAAAAAATTTCTATAAGAATAAGCATTAAACGAGCGGTTAATCAGGTTACAGCAAGGGTTTCATTAATTGTTGTTTAGATATTCGATCCATTGGGTTCGATTATCTCCTCCATCTTTACAAGGCTATTTTAAATAATTAGGTTACGTTTCAAATCGTTTTCTGATCTAGGTAAAATTCACTACACACAAACAGGTGCATCCTATATCGAATATGGGCTTGTGGGCATCTGAATTGTTGGCGGCTGTGAGTGACTGAACTTTAAACACATTGATGCGAGAGGCTTTTTATTGTATACATAATTCCCGGTGACGGGAAACCCATGTTAGAGAAATTACCGGAATTGTCAGGCGTTGGCTGCTCGCAGACTTCTCTTCGACGAATTTAGATACAGTGAAAGCTCAAGATTTAACGAACAGGTCTGTGTGTTATTGAGTGGGCTAGAGGGCTTGAATTGAACTATGAATTGGTGGCTGGTGTATGCAGGGTCGATAGTAGCCAGATATTTCGTACACGATGTATGGTTACTCCGAAAGAAAAGGTGTGTCCGTGACTATAACGGCGTAACGCCGATAATCCTAAACCATTAGAAGTCAGTTCGTCCACTCACTCTAATACCAGATGTGTTTTGTCATTTCGCGCTGCAAGATACTTCGGTGGAAACGGCGTGTTAAGCCTGACTGCTGGGGCCCTTCAGGGAGTACTCGTGCTTAATGTGGTCTAGTACTATAAACACTGTCGCTTGCAGGATCGCAAGCTGGAAAGTACCACTAGTACAAGTAAACTATGTAAAGTGTTTCTTTTCATAGAAATGCTTGTCATTTTGAATAATTTTTTATTCATTGGAAATAAAGACATAAAACTGTTAACTACACGCTCATCGCTATTCTGCATAAATTCAATTCTAAACATGGCCATTGAATAATAAATATTTCATTTCAAGCGCTAATTCATGCGCTTATGTAAAGCGCAATAAAAATTTTAGTTAAAACACTTTTTAACAAAGCAATTAAATGTTAATTATATATGAAAATCGTTTTCTCTCGCTGCTAGACACACGATAGTTTAAGAAAAATGTAAACAAAACAATTTTATAACGTTTTCTCTACTTTTGATTTTATGAAGTTAATTGATTTGGCAAATGAGGCAGGCATCCAGATAAATATAATAAATTAAAAATTTAAAAATTTACATCAAACAGTAGACCGTATATTGTTTTTGAAATGTGCACTTATTTTAAATGCGCACTTTTACCGAATAAGTGAAACTCTTTGATTGTATTACGATCGTGTGTCGTGCGATACCGACCAACTGTAAATTGAGTTTATCAACATTTGGCAAAGTAAAACATAATACATATATACATTTGAAGAGAATCACTAATGAAATCGTACTTGTAATGCCAGTCAATCTGTCTGCTTGTGCAGCGTGGTATTTGCGACTTCAATACTTTATCTCGGAATGTTCTTGCTCTATACTTAGGTTACTTCACTTTTAAAGCCAAGTAAATTTTCATCGATTTTTGCCCACTTTTAGCCAAGCACTGACAACTTTTTATCCACCCTAGCCTACGTTCGCCTTCGGGTGCGTACATATGCTATATATTGCACATGTTATGTTAACCTATATATACATATATGTATATATCCATATATTGGCACACTTATATATTGATCAGCAAATGTTGTCAAATTGTTCACATGCATGCATATAACGATTATACGAAAGAATATTTACACAACATTTTATGTTTAGAGAGCTGAAGGGCTCTCTTGGTCGAACTCATAGTCGCATAGAATAAATGAGGGTCGCCGGTACTCGGTGTTTCAAATCCCAATGGGGTGCGACTATGCTCGGCCGTAGCTATAGTGAGTATTCAGCCGGTAAAGACACATAGCACTTAAGGATTACCGGGTACACATCTACTAAGCTTAACTATTGCCTGTCTCTTTCTCTCTTCCCACTTCTTTGTGACAGTAACGGTGTCGCACATAAAAAGCATATCGCTCCCGAGCGATAAAAAAGATAAAAAATATCTTCTGTCTTATTGAAGTATATATAATTTTATTAATTATCAAGAGGAGCGCAGTAAAAATCAACTAAAGATAACTGCTGTGGAGTGATCCGTGTGAACACATTGTATAAAGATTGCCAATTGCTGCTGGCTGCAAGGACCCCCCCCATAAAAGGCGTGAAATCCTCTGTGTACATCATATACTACATGGAGCAATCAACTGTTTTGTCTTATTCTCTAATTACTTTAGGCTTAGACGACCAAATCATTTAACTTGGCTCATAGGTCGCACCAGTTCGATTATAGTTGGCAAAAACAAAAACAGACATGCCAGTGATGGATATTGAAACGCTCGGCCCAAGTCGGCTGCAACTTATCTGTTGTTTCTTCTTTCCTTCTATAATAATTATGTATGCATAGTCACAGCTTATTGTTGGCCACGCTTTCCTGTACATACCAAGGGTCCACTACAGTTTAAGTTAGTCAAGCATTTGTTTATTTTTTTATTTGTTTATTTTTTTTTTTTTGTATATAGTAATTGCTTTATTTTATTCATTTACTCGTCTTGTATGACTTTTTTTTATTTAAAATTTTCTCATAAACGTGAAGACAACAAACACTAGATACAGGTTGGGCCCAGAGATAAACGCGAACAGAAAGTTACAATGACACTTTTACCTGTCATCCTCATATTCATCATCATCATCATCATCATCAGTGGCATTTGTTGGTATGGTTGGTTATTTTGTTTGCCTTTGAAGGCAAATGTGTTACACTTTGAATTTAAAATAATTTGGAAGTGGTTTTGCTTTTTTATTTTTTTTCGGAAGTCTTTGGCATAACTCATGATGATCGTGCTGATTAAATGTTTTGGCGTAGACATACAATTACATAGTGTTTCACTTTTTTCTGATTAATGATTTATTTTGAGAAAAAAAGCGAAACTCTGTTCAATTAAAGAGTGAGTTTTATTGATTACTACGCAAGATTAGATAAACGTGACTCTAAAATAGATTTTAATAACATAATTTCCAAAGAGATGAAAATACCGATGTACATCTTTCTTACGTATGCCCGGAAACTCAAGCTCATGTTCTTCGAAATCGATAACTATACCTACTCATAAACGATCACAGGATAATTCCGTAAGAGATCATTATAACAGAATCCCTTTTAAGTTAGTATTTTTTTCCACATTCTTCTTCCTACGGTTCGAGGCCAATTTTAGCTGCAATGCTGAAAATTATAAGCGAGCTCCAGATATATGCCTACATTTTTAAAGCATTATAAAGCAAGTTTCATTGAAATATCGCAAAACTTGCGACCTGCAATTCGAACACAAAAATACATGGACATATACCACAGCGACAGGCGGATAGACAAGCTTAATATGTAAACTAAAAGGACGATCTATGTTATGCCTTTTTAAGGGTTACATATGTCAGACGTTATATGTGTAGGGCATAAAAAGTGAAGAATATTACCGATATTACTTTTAGTGCAAAACAGGGTTAGTAGTAGTGGGTAGCCGGGTGCTTCCCAGTTACCTTTGTACAATCCATTTCGTATATTTGTAAGCCTTCCCCATTAGTCTTACTCGACTTAAAGTGACTTTCGTTTGACCGGCTGTAAACATCTTAGATGTGAGGTACATTACGGCATGACCTACAGTATTGCTTTGCTTCTTCTGAATAGCGGAAGTGCAACAGGTTTCAGCTAGTACCAATCTACGTCCAGTAGTTCATCTTTTTTGGGAATTGCTTTGAAAATTAAGCTTGTCTTTTATCAATTCCATCCTTTCCAAAGTTTACTTTTCTTTCGTTTTTTTTTTGCTATGTGGCCAATCATTTAGAGGATGTCGCCTTTTCGTGTAATGCGGTGAGGGTCGGAAAGAAGTAAGGGAAGTGGCTGTAGCCTAGTGGGCATGTGCCCAATCGGTAGATGCGATACGGAAACCCAGCGCAACCTATATTTGGGTACGTGAGGAGCACTAAGTTAGTAGTCGCGACTTTTATCTAATCGGCTAGTCATGCGGATTTATCGTCTGTGACAAAGCCGGTGTGGGTCAATCACAAGCCCATTCTATTGCAGGTAAAATTAATCTGCTAACCCTGTGGCATGCTATTCTCCAACTTCTGTCATGTACTTGCTTGTATTAAAGGATTTTGTTAAGAAAAAGATAAACCGCCTTTTTGCCATCATAACTAATGACGTGCGACTGGAGCATCGATTGGTTATTTCCATTCTAATAGAAATAGGAAGTTGAAGAAAATCCTATAAAATATGTTTAAATCCACAGGATTCTAAAAAAGTAACACTTGCCTACCTACCAACTGAGTACTACGCACGATATAACAAATTCAGTGTATCCTCTTGACAGCGATGTAGTTATAATACATTGCTACTGTACACACACAGCAATAAAGAAGTCTTGCTTCTTACTTGTCTTCACTTTGTCCGAGTATTTCATTTAACTTTCAAGCGGTTAGTAAAAAAGAGAAGTTTCTTTTTGGCTTTTATTGAATTGTTTTCTTTTTTTTCTTCTGATGTTTGCAGCATTTATCGTTACTCTTTGGTTGGAATTTTAATTTTCTGCTTCGTGCTGAGCACACAAAAAACAAAAAAATTCAATTTCACTTTCATTGAAATTATTTATGTATTTAATGCATTGCACGCTGGCCAAGTAAGAGAAAAGGGAAATTGTTTTTTATGTCTTAAGCCATTAAATGATTAAATGATTTAAGATTTCATATATATATATATATATATATTGTGATTATCTAAAATGCCATATTTTGATTCCTGGGATTTTTAAGTGCGTCTAACCAGCTTTCAATTTTATTGAGATATGACCTTTTACGGCATTTGCAATATTATTCATGATTTTTCTTATTATTATTATTATTATTATTATTATTACTATTATTATCGTCGCGGGTAATGGTCAACAGCAGTCTTCGCGATATTCCGCCGTTTCGTTTTGTTTCGTTTTATTTTAGTTCTTTCCTTTTTGTAATTTGTTTGCTTTAAGCGATGATTTATTTTTAGCATTTATTTACGCTTGGGTGTTCAAGTCCTTACATGACATGCTGCTTGCGACCAGGTATAGAATATTTAATGTATAGAGTACAAAAGTATTTATAGATAGATACTTATACACACACACAGAAAAAGTCACTTTGGATTTTAATGGAAAAAACAAAAAAAGAAAAAAGAAGCAGAAACAAATTACAATACATTACGTACTTCCGATGACGACAAATTTTTTTCGCCAAGCAAGGCTTTAGCAGAATTTTTATAGCAACCATCAACGCGTTTGATTAACTCTGGCTAAAAAAAGATTTAACAATTCTTTAAGCCAATCTTATGTTATTTATTTCCTTTGCTTAGCAAATAAAATTTAAATTTATTGCTTTGTCCTATGATTTGTTGTTGGTAAGTAACATGCACGCAAGTCAAGTGTACTTTTCACCTTAACAGTTTCACTTCAAAAATGAATAGAGTTGCTGTTAACTGCTTTCAAGCCATGCTAAACCATGATAACCAACTAACTCCCAAGTGATCGCTGCACTTAACTGTTTTGCATATTAGGAGTGGAACTTGTTTCGGCCCGGTACGGTAAGAGGACATGTAATTAGTACTGTGGGGTATAGAATGAAACACTGACTTCTTTATTTGAAAGCACTTTGTTCAAGCTGCACGCAACTGTTCAAATTATCTCACTAAAAATTGCTGGAGCTGTTAGTAGATGTAGTTCTGTGTCAAAAAAATTACATTTGCGGGAAACATTACTTTCCCTAATGATTAATTCAAAGGATAGCGCAGCTCAATCCTTACGAGTGATGAACAATGGATGCGCTACAATATCCAAAGCCTAAGTAACCATAATAGAGAGTATGCCGACGGTAACGTTGAATGTCTTTGATGCTCCTACTTGAAGGGGCATGGTGTGTTGAAGTTTGTTCCAACCAAATGAGACCGTCTCATAACTGATGCAGTTGAGCCAAAAGTCATGATACCGTAAATGAGCAAAACTCGCTCAGGAAATGTTTGCAGTTCGCTATGCAGTTCGTTTGCTATGCTCTCCGCTGTCGTCAGCAGATATTAGTGCTTCCGATTAACGCTGGTTTCAATAGATTACTTATTGCTTGCTCGAACGGTACTACGATTCTTATGACGATGCACCTATGTGGCTTCTTTCAGGGATGAATAGACTTAAAAGGCGAGACTTTTTGCGAGATGGAATTCGAAAATCGCCTGAAAGATGGGAAGTAGTCGCAGCTAACAATTTAGAATACATTGAATGGAATGCACGGCACCAATTTCTCGTAACAAGGCTTCAGAGTTACGACAACAAAACCCCCTAAACTTATTTGTGCACACAATAATAATTAATTCAAATGTTCTGATTATTAAGAAGTCACTTCGAAATGAAATGCATACGCAATAAATGATTCGCTTAACTTGCAATCAATCAAATAAATCCTTTCTCGCTTTCAGTCAACCCTTTTCCGCATACGTACCTGCCGGTATCGCTTAACTATCATTTGTGTGTTGTTGTCTATGCTCAACGTTATCACTTACCTTTGCACTATTGTGAATGACCTCTTAATGTCCCTCCTTTCTACATATACATGTATCTATTTGTTAGTTAAGTCTTTAACTTTGCGTTTAAGTGATGTTTTTTTATTCAATTAAGAAAACTTACTATCATTAGATTGATTAGTTGGATAAGAAGCGCCAACATTTTTATATATCATTCAGGGCCTTGTTTATATTGCTCTTGTATAATTCTCGTTTTTTTTTTTTTTTTTTTTTTTTAATTAACTCGTAAGACAAACGCAATAACACACGATAATGGTCTTTTCGTTATTTTTAAAATTGCGTTATAAAGTGTAAGCCATATTTTCGAACGAAAGAAATGGAACTTATGAAGCATAAAGAAAATGATAAAAGAGAATATCAAATTCGTTTTAGTCGTTCGGACCTCCTTCCCACAACGAGAAACAAATGAGACACAAACATAGCACAGATAGCTTGGTAAGAAGAAGATGCTGCGTTACCAATTAAAGAAAGTTAATAATACACTTTTGGGTGATTTCAGATTTCTGGCTACACATGTCCACGTTGGCGGCATTAGTAGCAGAGACGAACTCAATATTTTTTCATTTTGATTTATTATTATTATTAGCCACAAGGTAAACAGTTCCCATGTACAACAGAGCCTATTACATAACTGTATGTATAAAGTTGTATTAAATTGGTAGAGATTCAATTATGTTGCATCTCACTATCACCATATGCCCCCCTCCCTCCGCCTACCATTTCCTGCCAGCAACAGAAGAAACTTATATATTTAAGAACCTGATAAATTTTCTTTCAATCGTATTCAAGGAACCATGAAAGGATTTCCAAGTAGACAAAAACGCATTCCCACATCAAGGTGCGTGGAAAATAGAACGTAGTTCCATCAAAGAGGTGAAAATGCATAGTATTGTGTATTAATATAAAAAAGTTCTATTTGATATTGAAGGCTGTTAATATTCTATTCAAAAAGATTGGACGACTGAGATCGAAGTATTTTCTAGAGGTTGAGTTGGACGTAGTACACATTAAAATCAATATACATCGCTTTAGAAAAGGGTTGAGCGTACCTAGCGAATTCTAATGTGCTAAGCACAGCAATATCATCAAGCACTTGCATTGCTGCGGCAGAACTTATATGCTTCCATTGGAATTATATGCAAACTAGATAAACAGAATTATGCATTACCACTAACTGATGACCTATATACATACATACATACATACATACATACATATATATATACATATATATATATATATATATATATAT
>CCAG010019925.1:0-26497 GCA_001077435.1 Glossina morsitans morsitans | reverse complement strand
ATATATATATATATATATATATATATATATGTACATATAGGCAACTAAGCACTCCTTCTTTTTACGTGAAAACAACTAAGAATTTACGTTGGCCATACATATCACGTACGGTGTAACTGGCCAGGAGTAGTTCAGACATGCATGTGCAGTAGATACGTGTTTGAAACCTTCGTCACGTCTCAAGTTTATGCCAAGTTCTTTAAACATAGCCTGCGTTTTGCTGTCGTTTATTGTTGTCGCTGGTGTTTATTTTATATTGTTTGCGTTTGTTGGTAGTGGTAATTGCTGGTGCTGATGGTGGTAGTGGCGGTGACGGTGGTGGTGGTGGTGGTGGAGACATATAACATTCAGCTCAAAGTTCGATTTGTGAATGCATTTACCTTATCGAAATCATGTACTAATAAAATGTAGGAGTCGTGCAAAAACCATTGATTTTTTTTTTTTGTTTTTTATTTTTTTTCTTCAAGTCGGAAATACTAACGCTTGAAAAGGATGACTTTACTTTCTTTCCTGTCTTCTAAGCCAATATCATTGGTATTGTTGTTAAAAAGTTTCCCTAAGTGCAAATCATTAAAATGGTGTTATGTGTTGTTATGCTGAAGCGTTAAACTATCGCATACTGGGAGTTTACTTCTAATTTTGAAACACAATAAATCTCTTTCATGTAAAATCAATTAATAATCATTTTATTGTTATCGAACTTTCAAGTTATTATTAACGATGGGATGTGAGAAACTTTCTCTCCTCGACGTCGCGGTGAAAAGAAAGGTCCGTCATATATATAAGTTCATGAAGAGATCTCTTCTCTCTTATTCATCTTCGCCTATTCCCACAAGAGATAATGTTTTGCTAACGTGAGGAATTGGATCAACATTTTTACTTTTTTATTGACATCACCATTGTGTACAAAGTTAAACAGTTTCGCCATAAATCAATTTTCGGTATTTTATAATAAATGCAAAAAAACAAAAATATGGGAATGTAATAGTTGGACAAGGCCGACTATTACGTACCCCACCCTACACTACTTCGCTTAATGCAGTCATTCATTCAATCATTTTCAAACATACATATTACATGATAGAACTATACATTATTTTTATGTAAAGACGTAGTTTTCATGACGGCCCTCATATTAGAGAGTGCTCAAAACACCAGATTAGGTGATTGATTTTAACATCAGATTTTTATTATTATAAACCAATTTTCACCGTAAAATATTGAAAGTTGAATCTTTTTTCCCCAGAAAGATTCAGTTTTCCTAGCGATGATAGTATTGCATGGGGCAATTGTCCCTTCCGATCCCAATTTTTCACATTAATTTAGAATGTCGAAGTGCTATAACTCAGTGATTTTTACCATTGCGAAATTCTGAAATGAAAATTATGGCCATTTGGGAGACTAGATGGACGGCCAGGGAAACAAGCTTAGATCAATTCAGAAAGTCATTTCGCATCGATATTAATTTTAACTTCTTCCGGAGTTCCTTCTGCACACCGCACAAGTTTAATACACTACATGTGTCCCAAGTGCTGTAAGATGTAAAAAGTAAGGAAAACAAAATTTTATTTATTAAAAATTATTTAAAAAGTAATTCAACGTTTAACGTAATTTAATATCTTTGACAAGATTTAAAATTTTTTCTCATCTTAAGATGCTTCACAAATAGCCGCTCCCTCAGCTGCTATTCTACTGTTCTACTATTTTATGAGGTAATGCCAACAAGCCATCCGCCTCATTATAATTCTTGGCCCCTGTAAGGCATGCAAGCCTAGCCAATCGTTATTACAAATGTCAGGATAAGATATCACGGACCTTTCATTCAGTTCTTACTTCCTTGGGGAAATAAGATGTCATTGTATAAAAGTTGTTTATGCTTTGCTCCGCACCTCTGTCATGATTTGTCGTAGATCTCCGTGTTGTTGTTAAAATGCAATATGCGACAATGAAGATAATCACTATACGCGAAAGGCTTGCACTTCTTCGCCATCAGCCGCATTTGCTTACCCAGCGTTTGAAAAAATATTCTGAATCGTAATCTATTTAACAGACTGCTCGGCAAGTTAATCTAAACAAATGTGTAATTAATTTAGTCAAACTTATCGCATTGAGTTTATGGCTGTGTCTTAAGCGAAAATCAATAAAACTTCGAAAGCAAAATGTTTCAAAACACTTGTAGTCGTTAGTTCAAAGCAATTAAAAATCGCAACTTCTGCAAAGGCATTTTCCAGATTTCATTTACGGTTGTTATACACGTCGTACACGTTTCATTAGAAATCGGTGTTATATAAGCTACGATACAGTTGAAATTTCAGCTGGTTTCCAGTTAGGTTGTGTTAGGTATTGTTTTTAAAAAACATACTTGTTAAAAAAAATTAATTAAATACGTCATCGAATGTGTAAACGTGTCGCCGAAAATCTTCTCTATAATAATTTGAGTGAGTTTTCGCAAATAGGTTGAAGAACACAACAACAATCTGGCATTAGAGCTTAAGTTAAGAATATCCCTAATGTAATAATTGTAACAAATCCAAACGGACGGACAGACCGACATAGAGCTAAATCTACTCAGTATCTTAGCCTTCTTTACACATGAATATGTATATATATATATATATATACATATACATATATATCTTTCGTACGATCATATCATTTCGATCGAATACAATTTATACGCTGTCGAGTACCATCAATTCGCTACTCGTTAAAAGCTGCTGGAGAACGAAAACCATTAGGTCGAAAAGGAAAATTATGTTCGAGCTAGCGCGTTAACGAAAACCGTGAACCGTGAAACGTCTGAATTTTGTAAAAATTTATTTATGCATGGGTTTAGGCAATATTCGTAACGTACAGTCGCCTTCTTGCGCGCACACACGTACAAATCCTTTTAATACTTCAGTTATGTATCATTAGTTATTTCTTCTTCTTTTTAACTACCGCCACTATAATAGTACTCTGTTAGCTTTGTAAGTGTTATTGTTGCGATTTGTGTTTTCATTTTAATTACGGGAAACAATCTTGATTTGATGATATTCGTGTGTGTATTGCATTGAGTTAGCGGTTTGAACTTTTAATTTGTAAATTAACCTTCAGTGTACGCATCCCATACGTTGTACGATTGTGTTTTAGTTCTTTTGTTAACAATTCAAAGATATGATATAAGAAAGAGTGAGCGTAGGCAAGAACAGAATGCGCTTAAAAGTTTTTATGCGCAAATATATGTGCGCATCCATTTACAAACATATTAAAAAGTGATCTCATAATAGTCAGCGTTGTCTTGATTGAAAGGAAGTTTACGTTCATTAAATCTCTGTATAAGTCAACGCAAGTTTACCTCATAGTAATTTTATAATTCGATTGCTAACATTCGAATCTCTATTAACATATAAACATAATATAAATATATATACGTAGCTTGGAAATAGCGTAAGGTGTAAAACTTCGTTATGATTAGCATGAAATTCTGAGTAAAAAGTCGCATTTATACGAGATTTTGTAATCGCGGAAGATTGATTAGCGGCAATTTATCTGAGACTTACTTTACATTTTCTTAGATCAATTCCGTCGGCTGGGTCTACAAATGGCAGCAATTAGCTCATAGTTTAAGGAGCAGAAGAAACAAAACAAACAACAAACTTTACTACATTTACTACGATTCATGGCAGATATCAGCTCAAAATTGGGAAAATGAATCTGAATTGGATCTCCTTTTTGGATGCATATATATAATGACTTGTAACCAGCCAGCTAAGAGAACAGATATTCAGTATTATATTCCGCCACTTGTTAGAGAAGGGTGAGACCCATCAACAAAATTGAAGCGTCTTGTCTCCGTTCACAATCAAATACCTTTGTCTAATCACTTATCATTAACCATCACACAACAATAATTTTCTTTATTACGAGGTTGCATGTTACTAACCTACAGACTACAATATTGACAAAGATTTTTAAATTTACTTTAGAGTAACTGACATTTGTTGCGTTCTCTGTTCTCTGCAATAGAAAAACGTAAAAAAAAAGTTTTCCGAAAGTCCTGCTTAAGATTGCATCCACTCATAAGAGGAAATTTTTCGAAACTAAGACAATGTATGCGTGTATCCAATCTGCAGGTAGTCAACCTGAATTCTTTGTAATATATTTTTTTTTTATTTATTTATTTATTTATTTTTTTTTTTTTTTTATTAATGCTGGTTATACAATAATGGTAATAATCTAAATTTCATTCTAAGCACAAGTAGAACGAATTGCTGATCGCGGTATGGTTTGCTTTCATAACTTTAACAGGTTTTCGAAGCAAGCTCAACCGTGCCAGTACAACTACTCGGTTTGTCGCTACCAGCTCTTGATTTAAAAGAAAGAAAAGTGTTATCGTTATATCTCCGCCATCGCCATTAGAGTTACATTTGTACGATATCTGCGTGCGTTTGTAGGCAATTAATATTAGCGACCAAAAAGCATATGAAAGATAAACTCGTTGAAAACTTAAACGACATTTATAGGTTTCATGGCAAAGAAAGTGGAAAGTTGCCCAATAAAGCAGATGCTCATGCCGGTGCCGATGCCGATAACGATGACGATGACGATGACAAAGCCGTTGGTTGCACACCATGTAATCTCACTTTGAAACTTTAACTAGTATTTGAAAAAGAAAATGAAAACTTACCGGGAGAGGTAAGCAGAAGAAGAAAAAAACAGATATGTTGAAAAACCGCTTTTCACGTTACAACGGAGGTAATAGCCGAAGAGGTGTTTAATTAAAATCACTTTTTTAATCTAAGTGCTAAGGACATAAGAGTAAAAGATTTTACTATAAAGATAACAACGTAGCATAAATGTGCTTTTAATACATTTTAATAATTTTATTATGAAGCTAAGGCGAAATGATAACAACAACAACAACAACAACAACGAGAACAACGTGAACAACAACAATAAGAACAGCAACGCCTATACATATAAATAAATAAATTAGCATTTCTTGTGTTATTTAAAATATGTCAGATTTTGTTATTTAAAGAAATTAAAGATAAAAATAAATATAAAAATAAAAATAAAAAAAAAAGACTGAACCAACTTGACAACTATTGAAAGTAAAGGCTGCGTTATCCATAGGAGTAATCATCATATCTGGTATCTCTGCCCTATTCAGTTGGTGGTCTTTTCGCAAACTAAGAAGAAGGACACGTGTTTTCTTTCTTTTCTTTTCTTTTTTTCTTTTGTTTTCTCCTTCTTCTTCGTCTTCCTTTTTTTTGTGTTTTTTTAATTTAAATGCTTTAGGTTATAAAATGTTATTCTAGTAACTATTTATGGGTGATTTGGCTTTCCTTCGTTCGCTGGTCGGTTGGTTGGTTAGTTAGTCTATCGTTTGTTCGTTTAGTTGTTTGCTTGTTTGTTGGTGCGTATTGTTTTAGTACCCATAAACTGTTGTGTTTACATGCTAAAATGACACAAGTTAACTACGTTTGGTCTGCTTAATGTTGTTGTTGCTTTCGCTTTGGTTATTGTTATTGTCGTACGTACTTCACAGTCTAGCCTCAAACCATATTTGCTTGATTAAGCATAAAAACTGGTCTTTATTCTTTAATAGAATTTCTTTACTTTATATTCATCGTCACTATCGTCAGAGATAGTGTGTCATGTCAACGCAACTTGCGCAACTTGGACTGTATAGCCAGCCGTATCCCATAAGCAAGCTACATGAATCCTATATAGGATGCCTTCATATCCACATACGGTGGATCAAGCTACATACATACACTACACGTTTCTAATTCCCCTTCAAACAGCCCACGTGTTCTAGTTCTAGTGTACATTGTTAAAGTGACTAGAAATTAGTGCGAAACGAATATTTATCATTAATTTTTAATTGCCTTTTTTTTTTTTCTTAAGACTGGAGATCTTTAATTTTAAATATTTTATTTATTTTATTTTTTTTTTTCATAACATTCTTTCTTACTTCTACTTTGGATGTAGGAGCAATAAAAGAATATGAAAGCAAGAAATATAATAATAAACATAGTTAATAAGTTAGTACAAGACCTAACGGAATACATTTGAACGTTCGGCGGGTAATTCCTTCATGTCGAAGATATGATTTTAGGAAATTATTACATGACCTGGGTTCTGCACTCTCATCGACATTTGACTGCGACTTCCGTAAAAGTGCAGCAAGAGATCATATTAAGACGTTCGCGTACTTCTTCCCGCAAATAATTTTCTCTATCAATTGTTGGTCCTTAGCAGCCATCTTTTAAAGGCCGTGCATAAGCATTTATTTTGATTACTAATGAGAATCGCCTGACTTGGAAAATTCAAATCTCCGAATCGAACGCTTGCGACACATTTCTGATTTTCATTTTATTGCAACAGCGGCACAAGTGTTAATGACTGAATAAGCATAGCGGGCAATTTATGCAGTATTAATCTTTTGAGAGCTCTTTTCATTTCAACATACTTCGTATGACTCACATCTCTTAGGCGCTTGCTTGCCTTATGGTTTTCTTAAACATTATTCATTCATTTATATCAGACTGTGACGTGATTAATATTTTTTTCTTTTCTGTTGTTTCTATTCTTCAGGGCTCAGATCCCCGTGCGGCCACATGCAGAGGTAAACTGCAAACTCGACGCTGTAAATTAAATCAAGAAATAAATAAAGAATTACGACTACGAGCAGGTGCTGAAAACTTATATAAGGTAAGTAAGTCTCCAAAGGTGACTTTTAATTTTATTCAGACTAAATGATATGTTCTTGTTTATTTTTAAATATTCACAAATGGACAGGCAACCACCAATCGTAAATTACGTGATACGGTCGCATTGGAGTTAAGTTTTGTCAATTCGAATTTGCAATTACTCAAAGAACAATTGGCTGAACTCAATTCATCGGTAGAAATTTATCAAAATAACAGGTAAGTTATTATGCATACGTTTCTCATTCTGAAAGACAGACTACTGCAAAAAAGCAAAAAAGCAAAAAAAAAAAATTCTTGCAGGATGAAAACAATTGTAAAAAGGATTAGCAAACTCGAGTCGTAGAAACGATTCATATTTTAATTTTACATTCCCATGTTTGAACATTGCCGGTCGCCAGTCATCCGTTGCATGATCCAGATAACGCGCCATGAATGGGTACCTGGTTATCCCCTTCCTTTAGAATATAAATTTTCATGAAAATTCAAATCATCAAATATGGCCACACAACACCCTTACATCACGAGTGATGTGCCGTATAAAGGTTAGGAAGTTCTTTTTTTTTTTTTATCCGTTTAAGGCAAATATAAGGCAATATCTAAGTGAGCGAAGAAGGTTGAGCGGGCATCGTATACTGGATATTCCATTTAGAAATTAACTTGTTTTTGTTCCTTAAATTATTTTAATGAATTTTTAGTTCATACGGACTCTTCTTATTTATTTGACCATCATATCCGTATCACCTGTTATGCTGTTATGTTGATGCCATTGCAGGACAATAGACAATCTTTGCTATTTGCCTCACTTCGCTTTAACACCTATTCAATAGGTTAAATATGCATCATAATGAAAAAGGGAAAGTACCCTGGAAGAGAACGCAAGAACCTTTCGAGTAAAAAAAATACTTTTATTTTGGTTGACCTCTCCTAACCCTTCAAGTTATAATTTTACCAATCGGACCATTTTTTCGAAAATTATGTTAAGCAAAAGATATAAAAAAGATATCTACTTGTCAAGTAAATGGGAAGTCGATCAGTTCAGCATCTGAGGACAGTTAGTTCCCTTTTTAGACCGAATGTTGTGGAAACCATAGCCAGACCTTAATCATACTATATATATATAGGCTGATAAGTGTTGCAAGTCCTGCTTTAATTTTCGCAAAATTCTTCCTTTTTGTATAAATTTTTTTTTTTTATTTTGTATTTCATTTAAAAAAATCAAATAAAAATCTTCGCCATACAAATGTACACATGTACATTTTCTGTATGCTATGCATATGTGTTAAAGAAATATGTAATGCTTTTACCACCACTTCTTAAGCACGAACTCACACGCAGTCATTATTTATTTGCCTCACGAAGTGTTTGTATTCTTATAAGCACGTTTGCATTCATCCATCCATTCGTCCAATTACTTTTTGTTGCTTCCTGTAAACCATTAAGCTTTTTCTTCTTCTTATTATTATTTTTTCACTCTCCTCAGTTTATTTATACCAAATTAGTCACATCGATTCTTTTCTTTTCTTATCCTAAAGCAAATAAAAAGAAAAAAAAAAAAAAATGCAACCACAAAAGACTTCTCTTTCGAGATGATTTTAGGAATCTTTTAATGTCATGCAATATTGCTACGTAAAGAAACTTAAATCTCTCTGTTGCAAGTTTATGTTTAAGCCGATTTAAAAAAAAAAAAGAAAGAAAAGAAAAATTAAATTAATCGGAAACACGACATATACAAATATATAGAGTATTGTGTTGCACTTACGTAATTTAAACTATTTTTCAGATTTAATTATACTTTAGTCAGTAAACTTGTATGATATTTAAAAAAAGGAAACCATACCCTAACGCTACCATCATCAATGATATCATATTTAAAGTATGCAGAATAAAATCGGTTGCACTTTATTACACAAACGCTAATATAAAATTCTGTTAAAGTTAATGTAAGGTTCCGCCTTAAGCACAAAATGCGCTGCAGGATTTAAAGTTTTTTTTCCCATTAATAAAAGAAAGGAAAAAACATCCTTGATTGTTGTGTTGAAATTTGCCAAAGGACCCACGGATCGACTTGAACGAAATTAACTAAAAAGCAATCGATAGCTTGCGATATACATCGCTGCATAACGCAACCGTGCAAGCCGAATGCCGACAGCCCATGAGTGGCGAAAATAGGTCCAAAGCATTTTCCGAAAACGATTCGCTTGCCTCGCTTGTATAATGATATTCCAGGTTTTCTCAAGACATTTGAGTTGCCGCACAGCCGAGTGTAGAAAGAGTCGTGACTATCAAGTCGATAATTGCGGGTTCAAACCGCATTGCGGTTTTGTCCACACTGGGAAGTCGTAGCTATATGATGAGCCGCCAATCGCCAGAAGGCATAACACTTTTGCATTAGGTCACGGCCACTCCTTATCTCTCTCCTTATTCCTCTCTTTGTCCTATTCTTTAGACGACTTCTTCTGACTGATCAGTCATATCGAAAGAAAAATAAAATGTAAAAGCCTCCTTGTGGATTTATAATATGGAAATTTCATTAGGCATCGCATTAAGCGAAATTTTCTACGACGTTACTTATGCTTATACGCTTTAACAATCTTTGCACGCTCTTCAACATTTTTACCAAAGGCCGCTTGCGAGCACGACAAGACGGAAGCGACTGAGACAAAGGCCTCAGTTATCCATATGTGCCGAGAGGGTGGCACACATTCACACTCTCGACAGGCTCGAACATACGGGGCGTCCTATGTTTACATAGATAAACGAGAGGAGATCACCAGTCAAGCAATACCGCTGATAAGCTGATTCTTTAACCACACTGCCCGTCTTTAGAAAAATGTAGTTGCAGGGGCCTTTCCAATCGTTTCTGATATTCTCGTTTTTAAAACGAGTGCGCACAAGCACTGCCTCCTTCCACAAGGACAAGAGGACATTATTGGATGGCTCAAGCAGCTCATACTGGCGACCATGATTATGCATGACGAAGGCACCTTAATATCTGAAATGGATAGAACCAAAAAGATCGCGCCAATTACATTCATGTTAATTAATTGCAATATAATTAATTAATAGAAAAATGTTGTGCACAATTTATGTGTCGGAAAGGATGCCGAGGTGTTGCTTACTTTGCGACTGTGGAGGAATTGTTTTTTTTTTTTTTTTAAATCTCATTAAGCCCTTAACGTTCGCTCTATCGCCGTCGAGATTGGAACCCGCGAACACTGATCTAATAGTCGTGATTCTTATCCACTCGGCCACTCATGCGAATTCTTGGCCGATTATGAAAGTTAAGGTGCATTTTCACCAACGATAGTAATTCAAAACTTGGTCCGCTGGTAAATCAGCCGATTTCCCTTGGCTTTGCTCTTTGTACTTCTTCTTATAACCTAACTCACTTCTGGTATGTTAAATTTGTCCAAATGTATGCAACATAAAGAAAGGCATAAGATAGACCCACCTTTTATTATACCCATCAATTTAGAACCGCTTTCCGAATCACTTTGCTTGAGAAAAACTTTCTCAATCGATCTAAGCTTTTCTGTCCGCCTGTCTGTCTTGTTTGCTTTTGTTCAACCTACAGGTCGCAATTTTTAATATATTTTGAAATGTCGGTATGCTTTGGTCCAAGGTCGAGCGCTATTGCAAATGATTCAGATCACTTCCCATATAAAACTTTAATGAAAAAGTCATTAAATTAATTTCTTTAGTGTGGCTTATGCAATTTAATGCTGGGCCATGGCTCATTATAGTGTTTGTACCTATTTACCTATTTTCATATTCTTAATCTAGAGAAACTAATATCTAATAGAGACAAAAAGAAGCTTAAGAGAAGCAGAAGTTTTGCAGCAAATTAGTGTAAAAAATGCATTACTTACTCCCCCCTCCTACTTAAAACTGTTTATCTGCTTGCGAATTGTTTTCTTTATCAAATTTTCTTTTACAACCTTATCAACGCAATTCTAATGAATGAGTCGAGATTCGGTTATGTGTGGAAATGAAGCTTGGCGTAGCCTTAGTGCATTGTAAAGACAGCGTTTTCTAAAACTAAAACATTTTAATGTCGGCCACGTTCTCAATTGCGTTTTAAGCGGAGATAAATTTCGTATGATCGTAACAAATAATGAGACCGAACCTTTTCCGCATTTAAAATAATTTCTATTTGTAATTTCTTCTGTTTTGTTTTGTTTTTTTTTTTTTGTATAGTATTGTTGTTATTGTTGTTGTTAAAAAAAACAAATCATTGTGTTTTTAGTATTATTTTTCAATCGGTGCGTTCGTTTATGGTCAAGTGATTTTTGCAATCAACCAAGCGGAACATGACTTTGTATGTGTGCTATGTGTGCATGGATGCTTGTATAAATGTTTTCAAATGTAATTTGAAAAACAAAACTCATAAGCAGTATAGTATATTTTATGTTAATTTTCTATTACAATCAATTTTTTTCCACAATTTTGCTTTTTTGTGAATTTTATAAAAAAAATTTTACAAGATTTCGAATGAAAAAAAGAATTCAATCTCTCGTCGTTGCTTAATAGTCGTATATCGTGTAATGTGAAGCATTAGTTATATACCGTCAGAATAAATTTCTATCCCTTACGTTCCTTACGTTGACGCATTATTGCTGTTCTTTCAAATAAAATTATTAATGGTTGGCTCTCTTCTTCTTCAAGTTCTTTACTTAAGTCTTTCGTTCGTTATATTGTAAAAAAACGGCTTTAAGCACCCCAGCGTCTCTTTTTTTTTTTTTTTTTTTTTTTTAAAACAGCTTGCTTTGTTTTTCTTTTCTTTTTTTTTTTTTTTTTTTTTTTTTGCTTATACGTGGTTTTTGTGGTTTAGGTGGTTGTTGGGGATTGTGGTTTTTATGTTTATGGACTTTGTCCGGCAAAAAAAAAAAAGAAGAAATTTACCTGAAAAGCATGATATACTAAGAATAAAATATAAACAATTTTCATTCTCTTTGAGTTTCCTCTCTTCCTTACGCCTTTCGCCGTTCTTTAGACAGAAAGTAAATCCAGATGAACGAATGCTTTATACATTAGTTTTCTTCACGATCTTTTTTATGCGACTTTTTTTTTTTATTTACAAATTGTGATGTGTGTGTCAGTAAATGAGCCGATTTTCGTAGAGAATTGAAGTATCTTAAGTATACTTAAATAGGTCTCTCGACAAGGACATTGCCTAACATACAAACGTATCGCTATTTCAGGTCACCAACGAGTCATACTACCGGAGAATCACAAAAATGATTCCTCCTTGAAATAAATGCCCATATTTTACAGGGAAAGCAAAAAGTCTATCATATTATGGAACGAGAATTAGGAATAAAATCGTTCTGTTACATGATCGCAAATAAGTAAAATTCATTCGACTCTCACTTTCACTTTGTCTTTCACAAAATTCTTTGTTGAAAATCATGTCGGGGCCATAATAACGAATTAGTCCTCTTTTAGGCGTAGGACCAAAGAGAAGATAGATGGCCTCCTTCTACGATTAGTCTGATTCGAGAAATGTCCGACCTGACGTATAGACAGGTGGTGGTAATCAACAAGTAACCGTTAAAAAAGCGTTAAATTGGATAATCGGGGATGTTACGTGGTGAACGGTCTCAGTAAATGTTAAAACTTAAAAAAAAAAAGTCTCAGTCCAATTAATATGGAAGCCGAATTGGGTCCCACTCTATGGGAATGACTTTGCCTCGTTCGTACGTACAACGACTACAATTAGACATTAGCTGCCAAAATTTAAAATAGGTGGAGTCTGCAGTTGGCGGATACTGGGAAACATACATGAGGCTCAATAGAAAATATGTTGGAAAAGGCGAGTTTGTTTTTTGCAAATACCTTAGGTTTCCTTTTTCGGAATGGATACTTCGAGACTTATGTCGCTTCACGTACGTCCACCATGTCAAACAATGCAGTCAACATACTACAACATTTTCGATCTTTTTTCTCTGCTTCTTATATTCAATGCATTCTCCACTTCACACACACTCTCTCTCTCTCTCTCTATTTTTAAGCGATCGCAGCCTGTTTCCAGAGTTAAGCGATTTATTTATGTTATTTATTCGAACTCAATTCCAGATAATCTTTCTTCAATGGGAAGGCATAAGTTATGGCGTATTAACAAATTTTTATTACGTAATGTAAAGATTGTACGATACGTGGTATGAGTTAATACTTTTGCAACAAAATACGCACATTAATTTTTTTAAGGATCGAATGGCCCCTGCGTGCGGTCGTTAAGGCCGAATTACATAAATTTATTAAAAAAAAGGAAAAAGAAAAAACAGACAAATAAATGAATGAGAGATAGAAGCAGAAAATAACAAAGAAAATATTAAAAAAATCTCTTGATTATGTACCACAACGAACCCCGCAAGGCATAATGACGATACTGTAACATTGTATGCGGGAAATTTCCCCTGAAAATTGAAATAAGGGTCGTATGACCACTTGTGGTACCTTGAGCATTACATAAAGCCTTGCAAACAAATAGAAACGGTGTTCTAGAGGTTCTTATGCTGTAGCCATCTTTTATCTAGATTCTTATCCCTGTCTTACTTACGTGATTTTTGCGGGATAACTTAAACGTGTGCTCATAAATGCAACAGCCTGAGGGACTTAGATTAGACTCGCCGCCGCCCCTCTCTCCCCCTTAAATTAACCATCTCTGTCTGTCTGTCCATCAGGTCACCTGCTCCTGCGATAGGAGCACGGGATAGGAGACACCTGCACCAGCTCCTGATACAACGGATAAACTACTAGAACTGTGAAGAAGAAAGTCACCGGCTTCTACGCTAATCATAATGCCAGTGCAGGTGTTACCCGAGAATCAGACTCTGCCAAGGAACGAGCGGAATGTATTTAACAGTAGTTACCAAAGAAGGTAATAGGATTCATAAGAATCCGTAAATTGGAGGGCTAGGAACATGGGCGCGTACAATAGCTGTTCTAGGTCGCGATACGGTTTGTCCACCAATAATAGTAACGACAATAATGAACGAAATACTGAAAAATAAATGTGCTGGGATTATTTCCCTTTGTACACAAACGCACATATTGCAAGCTACATATATTAATAATGGACATACTACGAAGAACTCTACACATATTAAGACATGTCAAATTTTCACTTTGATCTGCAAAAGTACAGCTGATAACTTATCACCTGACTTCCCGAGTACATCATCCTTTTCTACTTAATTTCTCGCCCAAATGAATGATATTTGGCAGACATCCGCGATATTAGCTGATTAAGGGGACTTAAATAAAAAGTTTGCGTTTTTTCTCTTCTTCTCTCCTTCTTCTTCTTCTTTATTACAACATTATTTATGCGGTTTTTAGGTGTTATTTATAACTACAAACACTTGTATATATGCATGTGATATTATTTCGTTGACTATAATAATTCGGTTCATGTTTATTCATGTTATAAAGAGCAAGAGTTATGATTAGTGCGAAATTTTATTACTTTTCTTTCGCTTCGTTTTTCTTTTCTCTCTCATCTTCTTTTAGTTTATTTTATTTTTTTATAACTTTAATATTTAGGTTAAGAGGCTGAAGCTCAAAATACAAAAGCGCATACCCCTAAACACATACAAATGTTTATATTTTTTCGAAACGGAAAAAAAAAAAAAAAAAAAAAAGACAAGAAAATTACATTATTTTCATGTTGTAAAATAAAACCATTTTTTTTTATTTTTTTTTTTTTTTTATAGTTATTTCAAAAAGTTTTTAACAAAAACAATGCCATCCTACACCATTTTAGTTAATTTCTTATGATGATGCATAGCACATTCATAAAACAAAATTGTTTCATTCGCACCTAATGTTATAGGTGTTTATTACTTCTTTATTACTTTTTAAGCAAAAACATATTTCCATTATTTCGTTTAAGGCGTGTGTGTGTGTGTGCTTGGTTGTATCATTCGGAGATTAGTATTGTCGCGTTCTTTGTAACAAACATATATAATATGTGTAACTACACAGACACATACAAACTTAAGATTTTCAAATGCTTTAATCATTCGCATCCATCTGCCCGGGTCGCATCCATCTTCTTGGTTGCATTCCATGTTGATTGGCGATATTCGAAAAGGGGCCTCTCCGCCCCTTTTTTGAAAAGAAATCAAAAATTGCCAATTATCGATTTCCTTTTATAACATAAGCTCTACAGCAGATATGTTGTCAAAGTTTGACACAAACATTTGCGGACCGGACCGGACCGTAACTAATAAGACGAAGTGAATCATATGTGTTCTTCAATTGTCATTAAGCCTTCTGTTTATATCTAAACGAGGCTACTGTCGTTTTCGTTGCCAGAACTATTCATCATAATCGTTGTTTCTTTCCGTTGGTTCTATCAGAAGAACCATCCACTCAGAAGATGTTCCCTATAGTTGCAGCGTGCTGATGGGTACAAAGAAGTAGAAAGGAAAGAGAGAAAAGGATAACGAGTGACGGCAGTCCAGTGGACGTGTGCCTAAACGGTAGATTTCATGCCTTTATCGACTGAGCTCTCGCTATAGCTACAGACAGATATGAACGCGCGTTCACAGAGTTAGCAATCGCGACTTTTACTTACTTATTCGACTATGCGACAGTCTACTTTGAAAATGTCATTATATCAAGGGAATTCACGCTTTGTTCACGCGGCATAAATCGATGAAAAGGCATGCTTTGACGTACCAAATGAATGTTACAAATTTGCTTATGATGAAGTCGTTCTTTGAAGCCCCTTCTATATAGACTTCCTTACAAAAAATAAAACTTTATACAGGTTCGTTTTAACAAATCCTCCTCATATATCCATCCTTATGAGAAGTAAGGACGTATATGGCAGCAACGGGGGTAAACAATTACATTTAAGAAAGCGGTGTAAGGCATTTAGTAGTCGGCCTCGTCTGTCGACAATGTTTTGTATTCAGCGACGAAAGTCGAGCATAGGAAAGCGTCATTCAAGAGGATCATGTCCGCTCTATTCTGAAATGAAGATAAATTCACGCATACTCACGAAGTGAGTAGTTTTAAGTAAGCGAAGCCATTATTCGTTGTTGCAAGTGTATAATCGTTGAATGAATGTTGTCCTAAAATAGGGAGAGAAGTTTCAGCTTTCACTTGCCGCGTATACCATGTATATCGTTTGTGTGCCTTTTCGACTAAATGCATGCTGGGCTAAAAATGAAAATCCCGCTATCTCATGTCTCAGTATTCAAATCGCACTTCCGCCGATAGCCGAATGTTTCAATCAATTACTTGCGCATTTGAGCCGAAAATGAAGATGAAAGAGAAGAGGATGGATCCTCTTTAAATGATTTGTCCCCCTGTAATGAAAATAACTTTTTTTTCGCTGTTTTGTTACCAACAGATTGCGTTCCTTCGCTTCGCAATTCCTTTGTGCTTGTTCGTCTCTCTCTTTAATGTTTTATTCAAATTCTCTCGTTTTCGTATCTTTTTGAATTTCAGTCAAGATGGTATTATGCCTATGATACCATTGGGTTTGAAAGAAACAAAAGAAATCGATTTTATGGAACCATTTTCGGATTTCATACTTGAACACTACAGTGAAGAGCCATCAATTTATTTGGATGCTATAGCTGATATAACCGATACCAGACAAGTGAGTGCACATATATATTATGACATTTAAGAGAATTAACGAATAATTTTCAAACTTTGCATTCCTCGATCTATTTAAAGGCTTCTAGGACTCCGTCACGCGACAGTCAGGGAGTAGCTTTACTCTTTCGTTATTACAATTTATTGTATTACGTTGAAAGACGTTTTTTTCCACCCGACCGGAACTTGGGCGTTTACTTTGAATGGTACGATTCATTAACAGGTAAGCACACCGTTACTTTCTTTTTACTGAATTATTCGTAACGAATGGGTGGCGGGGAGGCAGCTCTCTACATCAAATGCCAATCAATTCACTTCTTTTATGTAATAATGAAAATTTCGCATTAAAATTTCTAAAGTCAAATAGATCAAGTCTAGGTCTATTTAGAACCAACCGTTCGTCTGTCTGTCTATGCATTGCTTAATGATTGCGATTTTACCCGACATCAAAGGATTTGTGCACAATAAAGTGCACTCGACAAATTGATTAAAGCATATCCGTTCGTTTTTCTCTCAGTTTCTCTTTCAAGTCGTGGTTGTTCGATCGCATCGGATATGTAACCTAACATCAGCATTATAGACATTAGATCATAGATTGTCCGTCCACTTGTTGTTTGAGATGTTAGTCATGCAAAATTTTAATTAGATCGGCTATAAAACTAAGCACTTTATACGATATGCAAATATGTCATATATGCAAATAAACGCGACTGGCTATTAAAATAACACTTAAGTGGTTATATGAGCATCCGTTGCTTGCTGCTTGAGGTGATCGTCGCTTAGAATTTAACTTGAAGTTTGAATATAAGTGTGTTTCTTGTTTCGTGTTATCAAAAACGCGTGCACTTAAGCCAGTAATTTTCGATTTTTCAGGCGTGCCTTCGTGTCAGCGTACCATAGCTTTCGAAAAGGCTTGCACTTTATTTAATTTGGGTGCCATCTATACGCAAATTGGTGCCCGTCATGATCGTTCTACGGAGAAAGGCCTTGATGCTGCCGTTGACAGTTTTTTACGTGCTGCCGGTATCTTTCGGCATATTTACGACACCTTCACCAATGCACCGTCCATGGATTTGAAACCGCAAGTCTTAGACGTCTTGGTCTCACTAATGCTGTCACAAGCTCGCGAATGTCTATTCGAGAAATTGCAATTACAAATAGAATCGTTAGGTTTAACGGAATCAAGTCATGTAAGTTTTGCACGCTGCGAACTGGAAACCGTTCGTTCGAGCGAATACAAAATTTCGCGATTAGACAATGATCCCAATCTAATATTAATTGTTTGTTCTGCGTCATTATTATTATGGCCTGAATGAAATAACATTAAAAGAATTCTTCCATTACTCTGTAACTCAATCAAAATGAAAAATTAATTTTAGTTTTTTGTTTAATTCTTTTTTTATTCAATGCATAAAGCTTTTCAAAGATTTAGCTGGTGAAGCAGCACAACTAACATACGAGTACAATGAAATGCACAAAAACATACAAATGAATGATACCCATACATATCTGCCTGAATGTTGGGCTGGTCTAGTGCCACTCAAAGCTGAATTCTATAAAGGTGAGTCTTCGCTTGTGAATGCTTTATTCTAGATTTGAAAAAAAAAGAAAGGAAACATTATATTCGGTTTAAAACGAATCTGTTGTTAACTACTGTCCGTTTTTTTCTTTCCTTCAAAATTCGAGGAAAATGGCAAACAAAAAGAAACAAAGACATTCTTAGAGCTATGCGTGCGGCTTCTTTAGGTTCATTGTTAAACATAAGTGTCATAATGTTTTCCGTTCAGTACCGTTAAAGTGTAAAATAGGCCGACAGACAGGCCTGATTTCATCAGATTTTCCTATTGGTCAGATTTTTTGGGGACCCACCGATTTACTTAACTTTTGAACTTGACGAGGTTGAAAGGGGAAATTTTGAAGACCGCTTTAATGTTTCAGGCAAATCTTTAAACGTGTATAATTACAATTTCTTTAGACAGATGGACAGACAGTCAAAGTTTTAATCATTTTGTGAACCGATTTGTGCGACCTTTGCATTTTGCTTGATTAAGACGAATAAAGAAAAGAATTTCAAACTAAGTGTAGTTTCTTGGATAAAGGTTCAAAACGGTTGTCGGTACGTGTGGGCATTTTATGTTTGAATTTTCGTTCTACTTGCGGACGAACTTGTCGTTTTGTTGAGTGTAACAGGTGAGGTAAGCATCTGGTGAACCAACTGATTTTGATTTCCGCACATGACTACCGTAAAAAGATCGAATTGGAAACCAAATGCACTAATTTATTGAATTGAAATTTTCCCCAAAATGTTGTTGTGATTTCCTCAAGAAGAGAAGGAACTTAGTTTAAATTTTCGAATCTAAATTTTATCACAATGTTCATCAATTTACTCAACCTGAGCAGAATAAATTATGTCAAGTCAAGCCGGCTGCTCTGGACACCTGTTTCGAAAGCGCGATAAGTGCGTACAGAGACCAAGAGAGACAGATACAAAGATTTCATTCGCCCCTACTAAGCAAGTTTATAAAATCACGGGTGCTAATACAAACATTTGACAAACTTAATATACATGCTGTGGTAGGTACATCAACAGAAATGCTATTCTATGCAATGGCTTGGCTTGGCTTACATGTGAACAAAATTGTTAATTTTGCAAAAAACAATAAAAAAGTAAATAAATAAAAATACAAAAAAAATCTATCAACGATGTTAACATGAAATGTTTATTCTCTCTTTTTCATTCTCATTCTCATTCTCACTCTCACTCTTTCTCTCTTTCCCTTTCGAAATTACGATTTAGCTTTGGCTCATCACTATGAAGCACGCAGTATAGATATCAACGCCGACAAAGCATCGCTGAGTACCAAAAAGTCACAAACCGCCTCCAATGAATCGTTTATTGGCAATGCGAGGGAGGCTATGCGCGCTGCTGCTGCCGCCAACGATGACAACGATGAGGATAGCATTAGTTTGCCAGCTTTGAAACGAGCTCACCTTAAAGAAGCTTTAGCTAGTCATGAAGAATCGCAACGTTTGCAGCGCATGTGTCGTTACTTAAAGGTTAGTTAGATATTACGTCCAAATGTTTCCGCATGTATGTGTCTCGCGTAAAGATTTCTTGGGATGGTAATGGTTTCAAGTCAAGAAAATCCCTTTAAATCCAAACAAAATCGGTTTAGTAATTGCAGTGCAATTGCGTCGAACAATCTTAACCGCTTAACTGTTATCGTTGAAAAATCACGTTCGTTATATTAAAGCTTGAGCTTGAGCTAAGAATCTAAAATAGTTATTAAGAAACTGCATGCAAGGATGGGAGGGCAAATCCCTCAAAGCAAAGAGAGATTTACTCATTTGCCGAATAATAGAAATTTTCAAATCTACAGTGCATCTCGGCCTCTTATGAAATTAGCACACAAAGAATATGAAATTTACACTCACACCAGCTAACACTTGGGTGTTAGTTAACATGTTGTCTTTATTCGTATTGATGTTGTTGTCGGTGACAGTGATGGCATATGACGACGACGACGACGATGGCTATGAACGTGTTGTTGATTCGATAGCTAAAGCAAAAGTTAAACAAAACATTCTATCTATCTATGGTCATGCTATGTGAAGCATGCAACCATCCATAAAGGGCAACAATAGCAACATCAACATTAACATCAACATCAACATCACCATCCACATCATCCACACAACCAATAATATTTTCTTTTGTTCGTCGTTTATTGTTGATTTTACTATAGAGGCAATGTATACGATTTATTTTGTTTGCTATGTTTTTGCTGTGATTGTTTTCGTTGCAGTTTAATGCAGCTGCATAGCGAAAGCATTGATTTAATGCCACTGGGTGTTCCTTCTTTGCCTATGCAGTGAGCCGAGTTAACCTCATACAATTTCACTAAACGCTTTATGTATAATTGACAACATAGTACAAATTAAACGCCCCACACACATAACATCTATCCATTTACTCTCTGATATAGTGAACGATGCAGATGATGCTTGATGTTGATACTTTTTCTTCCTGTTTTCTTTGTTTTCGTACACAAGCATTTATTTATTTAGTTATTTTTTGCAAATCTCTTGCAGAACAAAATCGCATTGGCCCAAGTCATTAAGGAGGCTCAATACAAAACACAAGATGAGTTTGCGAAATTCTGTGAAGAAATACCGGAAAACGAAATCGATGATATATATGATGTCATTGATGTACAAGTTGAAGGTTGGTAAACTTTCAAATCAAAAATGAATATACAAACAAACAAAATGAATTTCGAATATTTTTTTGCTTTGTTGCTTTGTTGCGTTTCCTTTCGTTCCTTCTAAAGGCTGCTCCAAGTTTACTATGTCTTTAACCGGTCCCGATTTTACTTCATACAAGATAGAGGACCCTTTTAAGCGTCTTGGCCCGATTGCTATATTTTCGGCTCGCCGCCACTGGACTGCACCACGATGTGTACGCTTGCAGAAAGGCTCAGTCGGTTATCATGATGTCTCGAACAAAGCCCTTGCCACCAGCGCTACGGCAGCAGATTGTCACTGTCATTGCGCAATGACAAGCGATGGTCAAGAGCTGCCTTGTTGTCTGCTTAAAGACGAAATTGAAAGTTTTGGCTTCCATGTTCGCGGAGATGCTCCAGTCATTATATCGCATGTAGAAATAAATTCTTTAGCTGATGTAAGTAATTCACCCTCAATAATGAAGCGACGAAATCTGACGAATGTCTCGTTTTTAACTTCATAGCTGGGCGGAATTAAAGAGGGCGATTTTATAGTGGAAATAGCTGGCATTGACGTTAAATGGTATTCGCATCAACAAGTTGTACGTTTGATACAATCATGCGGCGCAACCTTAGAACTGAAGGTCATCACACCCATGGATAGGAATTATTTAAAGGTAAGACAAGGTTAAAGATCAATGAAAAGTAATTAAGTGAACAACTACACCTTTCCTTTGCACTAAGACTGATCTCAGTGATTCTATCAAATCATTTGACTTGACATCACTAGCATTTACAGCATTGCGTTCAGATCATTAAGTTACTAACGTCACTAAAACTGACATTTCTTGTTGGTTTCACATGGTATTTATGTACCAAGAAGCCTTGATTTAAGCTGAAGCGACTGAAGATATGGCTTCAGTTTCAACAGACTTTTTGAGTGTTTGGGCATAATTTTCTGCCGACCTTTTAGTAAAGTTGAAGAGAGTTACTTTGCTTAGGGTACCCAGCAACAATAGCCATTTCCTTACTTCTCTTTCATTCAGAATACGAATTAGTTGCAAAAGGGAGAGGCTATCCGCGAGAGAATCTAAATTTGGTATCATCATAACAATGGAGACACTGTTCGAATAAAGAATAAGTCATCTAATGAAACCCATGTTAGTCGAAAGGAGTAATGTCGGCTAATAAAAGCGGGAGATATACGACATTAGAGATCAGAACTGCAAACCCTTCCTGAGCGAATTTTGCTGTATGGGATCGCATTTCTTTATATTGAATAGTCACGATATAATGATTATCAGCTTTTCCTACAAATACAAATGCTTCAAACAACTAAAAAGACTATAGTGGTCACGGTTCACTACACCAACTCGAAAATATGAAAACAGTTCGCCTTGGACCACTTTTTCGCCCACTTCCCGTATTACGCCTCATAGGAATAACTGTAGATTGCTGTAGGGTGTTTAATGATGGATACAGTGTTTTTACTTGTATTCTCCAATAATTATGTTAACACATTTTGGAATATATTTTCCAAAGACAAACATACACGACTGAGCCTGACATCTACGAAAGTGGGGACATTATGTATAACTAAATAAAGTTAAATTTAAATTTAATTTAGTCCCCATGCGTAGTCGCGTAAGTAAGAATCGCGACTATCCAGTGAGTGGTTGGGAATTCAAATTTTCATTGCTGTAGAGTTTTCTTCTTTAGTCGTAGTTATAGTGGGTGCTTAGGCGGTCCAGGCATAACACACAACTTCCCTGCATTCCTTTCTCTTTCCTTATTTCTTTATGACCGTCACCGCCTTACACGAAAACGGCCATTCCTTGAGTGATTAGTTATATTAAAGAGAAAGAAAAAACATCCAAAGGTCCACTCATTCTTGGCTACTCTGCAGCATTTGTTCGTTAATTGGCATGGAACTACGCTTTCTGTACAATTGCTTATGAGTAGGGCGATGCTCAACAATTCGCTCAAGGCGACTGAGTCTTTCTTAACTATTTTCCACTAAAAAAATATTTCTTCACTACGGCATAATTTTGAAATTTAAAAAAAAAAATAAATAAATTTTTAATTTTTCCATTTTTTTTTTTTTTAAAAACCTTTTAATTACACCACTGCTCTTTTTTTAATTTATTTCCTAAAGCCACTATCGTCGAAAGGTTCCATATCGACGCTATCGGCTGCGAGTTCATCGGGTGTTTCCTCCGGTTCATCGAGTCCCACTGGTACCACAACCAAACCCAAGTTACGTTGTAAAACTTCGACAAAGGCGCGTTTGGGCAGCGTTTCATCGACATCATGGAATCCGTTCCGTCGTACACCAAGCTTAGCGAAAATATTTTAAGTTTATAAGAAGACGTTTTTAAAAAAGTTTTAAACGAGTGGCCATTTAAAAGAAATTTTTATTTTAATTAAAAGAAGAGGTAAATACTTAGAGCTTTTCTTTCACTTTCCACTTATATTTTTCTTTTATTATTTTATGTAAGTTATGATTTTTCTGTGGTCAAGAAGGCGGGCGGGGAGTGGTTAAGTAAAATAAGCACATATATATATATATATACAAATACATGTTTACACATTTCTATACGCAATATATATATATATATATATATATATATATATACGTATATATATGTATATATTACACAATATCGTATTCGTAATTAAAACAAAGAATTTTATGAGACATATATCTGTATTTATATACATAAAAACAAATGTCACAAATGTATAAATTTTCTATTTGCAAAAAAGAAAAAAAAAATTGTATAATATTCGATGGTCTTTTAATAAATTTTGTATATATTTTTTCATATTTTGAAAAAAAAAAAAAAAAAAAAAAAATTGTGTTTTTAATTAACTTCATGTCACATATGTTCAATTAAATTTATTTGTGTTAGCAACCGCTCGAAAGAAGATCTCGCAAGGTTTTCCAAGGAAAACCTTATTCGGTTATTATTTTCCAATTTAGTAAACTTTACAATTATTTTATAACGTTTAACTTTGTCTTAGATTCCGGTCCTTGGATTTGATTTCAGTTTCAATAACACGGTTATATGTTCATAAATATTCGTACAACACATACAACGCAATATGGCCGATAACATCGGAATCTTCTTGAAGCGCGAGCAATTTTTAATCACGGATCAAATGCTTTACGTATGCATGTATGTACATGGAGCACATGTGTGTAGTATATATGGTATTCTTACGACCCACACCTTCGAAAAGGGAACAGGAAAGAATGTCAACACTTCACCAGCATTTTTAGTTTAACTTATAATGCCCGATAACAGGTCCAGCCTTACCCTTATGGGTGATACTGGTCAGAAAGTGACAAATGTTAGCTGCACGAAACTAAAGCGAATGCAGTCCGGTATTTGTTCCTTCTTCACTTTGCACTTTTTCTTTCGCATCATTAAAATTATTCTTTTTCAGGGTTTCTAAAGCTTATGTATCTTTTCTCTTGCTCTTTCGTTTATCACGATTATACATGAAGTGTTTCTTTCTTCTAATTTTCGCTATAAAAGAAAATAAAGTAGAAAAAAAAACAATACATAAGCAATCAAGAACAAGAATTAATTTAAGAGTAATCGTAGTATCAGTAGGTTTTCAGTTATTAACCGTACTAAAGCTTATTTTCATTATTCTGTGCAAGCTTTTGTACGCGCCACCGTAGCATGAGAGGTACATTCATTTTGTCATAATATTTGCAACGCCAGCCGAAGAAAGCTCCAGAGTCGACACAAAGTTAAATACATTTTCTTGATCGGCATCAAGGATTAAATTGATTTACGCATGTCCGTCTGTCTGTCTGCCTGTTGCAAACAATCTCCTGACGCATTGAAAATGGGCCAAATCACTCGAAAGACCGAAGCGTACAGTACCACCACCAGTAAGCTGAGAACACCTCGGTTTTTCAAACGGCATCACAGCAAAATCTACAAAAACTTGAACGGATATTCCATCGGTGATGCTGTAATTTTACATTTTTCAGCCGAATGTTTTTGGAATTAAGCTCACATTATTGGATCATGATAGCATTTACAAAGCAAGTACTCTGCTTATAAACCCTTTTGTAAACAGGTTGCCAAAATCACTCACTCATCTAATCCTGATATGCTTGCAAATTCCTTCACCTGTTGAGAATTTCCTGTGAATTGTTGTTAATTCCCAGGCTTGGGAAAAAGTGTGTGCAGAAAAGGTCTCTTGGGGAAGAAAGAAAATCCAACAACAACGTACTTTATAAACTGGCTATTCGAAAAATCAAATTCTTCTTCTTATTCAATAAAGAGCAGATCTTCTCGCGCACTTAATCAAAACACTCACACAAAAGTCATTATATTATAGCTGTAATAAGAAGATATCCACTACTCGACCTTGAACAAAAGGATCGTAGTAAGAAACCATTTGATTGTTGAAACACAAGTGCATGGTTTGCTTTACGCTTTATCTACAGACTCACTTGGGATTACTTGAGTTGACTATAAGTCCACTCGTCTAGACCATGTATTCGTTGTTGCGGTCTATCTAAAAAATATCGTACGATCACATATCCATCGTACGCTAAAACGAAAGACTCCTGATTAATACGAGACTATACCTTACTGACGGTTGTGGTAAAGCAAGAGCAACAAAAGCAAAAAACATTTCTTTTCATGTGTTTGGGAGACGTTTTTCAATGGTCTGGATTATTCATCTTCATCAGATGCGTAAAATAAGATTTTCCGAAGAGACAATTCAACATTTTTAGCATCTGATCCTCTTCGACTTTAATCGCGAGTGGAACGGGACCTAAGCACAGAGGATTACCAGGGTTGTGCACGCATGATTTCAAAATGGAAGAATGGCCGTTTTAAGCTCGCCTATATGTACCGCTCTGTTCGATCTGTCGATTCCGACGGCAGACTCGCAGCTGGAGAAGTGAATATGAAATCGTGTGGTTTTTCTTCCAAATGAATCAAACGAAGTCGCGGTTAAACATGGAGATCTTGGACGACGCGCATAAGCCAAGACTTGTGTTTGATGAGAATAGGATGTTGGAATAGGAAAAGAAATGAGTCAACTCAAAAACTTCTAATAATCCAATTGCATCTAATTGCATAAGTGAGACAGACTGCAGATTTAAGAGAAGCCTCTTTCAGAAGGTTCGGCTGCGTGCCTTCGTTGGGGCGCATATCACGTCACCTCGTATGAGAGTTTTGAGGATGACAATATCCGCCCCGAAACCTTTACTAGCAGCGATGAAAAGCGGTTTTGTCGTCTAGCCATTGTTGACACGACAACACTAGCAAGCAAATCGATCCGACAGTCAAGCAAGTGGAAGTGCAAATGATGATTTCTATTTACTTCTATAAAATTACTCTCAGCAACGAGGCTACGTGTTGACTCCCGTTAACCGACAGTAGTTGTCTAAGTATTAAGAGCATGCCAAGCGTTATCCCCTAATGCTATCCGATTTTTTTTGAGTCAAACCAAAACAACTGCAATAGTTGGGAATTGGCCCAAGAACACCACGCAAACAGGATAAGATAAACATTTCAATAAGCGGTGCCGTTTAGTGAATAGCTCCATTTGTCTTGTTAATGTGAGCTGCACATTACTTACCGTACAATACGAGCCGGGAATTTCAATACTATCGATGTCTATCGATCAGATAAAGTAAAGTACAGGCACGTTTTTTGTTTTTTTTTTTTTTTTTGCATTAAAACTGTAAAGAAAATCAAATGAAATAAAGTAGAATTTAACGAGTAAACAAAAAAGAAAAAAAAAAAAAAACAAATAAATGAAAGTGAGAAAAGTAAATAATTGAAAAGAAAGTACTAAATAGAATTTTATAATTTATAATATATTTAAAAAATTCATTACAATTTATTGAAAATATATATAAAAAAAAACTTTTTACATTAAAAAAAAAAAAAAAAAAAAAATACATATATATATATAATA
>CCAG010019924.1:0-42725 GCA_001077435.1 Glossina morsitans morsitans | reverse complement strand
ATTTCTTAGAATTGGACCGTTGTACAGAGAATGATGGATGGTACAAACGATTCGATCCAATGCATTTTTAACGTTGTTCAAAAACTGTTTCTGCAGGGATTGGTGCAATAAAAAATGGATGATGCTTAAGCCCTCCGAATGTGTTATTACTCCGAACAAGTGATATTCTACAGCACTAACGCATATCATCAGAAAATTAAAACCGTTTTGGGACGTTCATTAAATACAAAGGCAATCTTCAAACCAAATTAAAACACTAATCTCTATTGGTGGTGGAGTGTTATCAAATACTATGCATTAGAGATTGTCGCTAGATTGTCATCGAAAATTCCTAGAACATTTTTTAATATTTTTCCACTACAAAACAAAAAAACAAAAAAAAAGAAAGTACAAAACTCATTAAAAATTCAAAAGGACATTAAAAGGAAGGTTAGCAAAAAGTTTAATATTAAACTGACAGTAAAAAACATGTAGGAGAGTGAAAATTAAAAAAAAGAAAGAAATACCAACCCCTATGCAAACGGAAAAACGGAAAAAGTCGTTCGCGTAAGGTAAAGTAGCTCTTCTCGAAACGGGGGTGGTCTCTGATATGCGTATGGCGTATTGTTGTTGTTGTCGCCGCTTTTCTGGTGTCTGTTAAATAAACTCATTTGTTATTCAGTGAAAAGCAACCAACAACAACAAAATGGCAGCACTTTCATTATGATAACTAGACGTTGCGTTTAAAAGCGTTAGCTTTTAGTGTGAGTCAGTCCGCATGCACCAGTCGAATCGCATTTACATATTAATGGCCGTTGGTCATTCTATTTGTTCGTTGTGGAAAAAGAGCCTTTAGTTGCAGGTTCAAATTGAAGTTAACGTCTGCTCGCAAATGTATGCGTGTTTGTTGTAAATTTTAACTTAATTGAAGCTCATTAATTTTTGTTTTTATTAATGACAAACTAAGCTTACAAAAAATTTACATATAAAATTATTTACTTTGGCCGACAACACGATAAATATTTATTTACAGGTTCAGGTATACGTATGGCGCGATAACGTGAAATGGTAAAAAATCGAAAGAGTAAAAGAGAGACAGAATGAGAGAGACATTACTACTGCACACACTACTGTAAATTCTGTTACATAGGAAAAAAAAAAAAAAGTGTTAAATATTATTTTTAATAGCAACAAATTGTTAACTAATTTTCAATTTATGTTTCCCTCTACTTATTGTAATGTATTCATAAAATATTAATTAAAGTATTTTATAAATTTTATCACAATCAATAGCAATTATTAACGTTCTCATGATCGTTTCTTTCGTACATTTTAATAATTGTGTCATAATTTTCTAAGTAATCATTAGTTATTTTTTCTATTTCTTTGTTTACACACACAGAACATTACGATATCTACCAACTGGTAGAATTTAATGTTTATATATTAAAATTAATGACGCATTCGTAATGGATTTTATCGCTAAAAATAATAACTAATTATCATTATTATTATTATTTAAAACGCGAAAATATTACCAAAAGTTTACTCTGCTTATTTTGTGGCTGCGAACATCATATTATTAATCAAATTGATTGTTGTTGTTGTTGTATTTTATAAGAACCCTCTCCTTGTTTCGCTTACGTTTCATATACGCATCTAATCTCTTCTACTCTTTGCAGATTTACGCTGTACCCTGATCGAGCTACCGGTAAGTTTGTAATTGCAGTCCATCCTTCATATCAGTATTAGGTGTCCAATGAACACTACAAAAGGCCAAAACAACATTCTGCAAACTTTTTTGAAGAAGCTCAGCTTCCGTAAAGTGCCTTACAATAGTTTATCTAACCTAGTAGTTAGTAACCTTTAGTAGTTATCTAACCTTTAATGTCAACGAAAGTAGGCTTTTCCTCGGGAAATCTTCTTTTTTTTTACACTAAGTGTTTGATAAGTAATGTCAGAAGAACAAAGAAGAACCGCATATATATATATATATATATACACACATGCACACACAACCGCACATGTGCACGCTTTTTTTCCTCGTTTCAACTTACCGCCATTTCGTTCGTCGGTTTTGAAACCAAGTTTTCACTTGAGCGTCAGTCATTTTTAAGCCTCGTGCTAATGCCGCTCTTTCAGCTGAGGCTAAATATTTTTGTTTGTGAAATCGCTTCTCCAATTCCGCAACTTGTATGCGGGTGAAGGACGTTCGCGGCTTTTTCCGTTTCGGCGGCGTACGATTCTGATATGGATGCCCGATACGACGAGCTATAGGAAAAGCAGCTGAAACGATAACAGAAATGCAAAATATTCTTATTAACGTCATTTAACTTTCGACATGAATTGTCTCTGTTGCAATTAAATGTTTTCGTTAAGATAATGAGCAATTTCCGGCAATTACTTCCGACGACAAACAAATGCCTATAAGAAGAAGCTAGTCATGCAGTTAATTGCTTAAGTGAAGTGTTAATGAATAGAAAGAAAGGTATATTTATTGCTTCTGCCTGCTGTGAAATCAATTAGAGACTTTGTAGACATATAATTTACTTTGCATGTAAGAGAATTTACTGAAAAAGGATCTGCCAACACCATCGTATTGGGAGATTGTGTTGTTGCTCATAGCGACGCTAACATTTCAAATTTATCAGTTTAATAGCCTTTTTCAAATAATTTCCGCCGGTAACACGACGCAGCGAAACATTCTTTTATTAACTGCCCTCGCATATTCTCGCTCTCGAACATCGTCGTGTGAACCCATCGAATTTATTCTCTTAATACATTTGCTTTCGCTCTCCATCTAACTTGATCCTAGAGTCACTTTCGTATCTTGTACTTAGTATAAGTGGAGAAAGAAGAAATTTCGCTCATTAAAATGCGAGGAAAATCTACCCACATTTTATACCGTCGAAGGCGGGCGTTCATGAGTGGACAAAATCCTGTAACTGTGCAATTGTGACAGTCGTAGAACCGATGACAGCTATTTCCAATTGCTTGACGGGATTGTTGAAAATGCCTTCTAGAATAGGTTTTGTTCTCAAACAACTACTAACCATCTCGGTCTATGCATGCTCGGTATATTTGAACTTGCGCCCATGACTAGTCTTAAGGAGTAGATAAGCAAAAGGTTGACTTTGAGATTAGTCACAAATCACCCAAACAACGCACCGAAAGTGTGTCAAAACACCGAACATAAGCGGTTGCTATCATCACAATCAGTATCAATGAAAACTTTAGTAACTAAGATCTTACTTTATTCTCGGTATGATGAGTACACTGAACATTTTGTTTATCGACATACGATCTTAAATTATTCGATGCAATCTGTTCGATTACTTGTCTAGTTTAGTTAGCCATAGACCAAAATACATTTCCATTGACTCTTCTATAATGTATCCCTAATGGCAAATATATATATAAATATATATATATATATATAAGAGATTTATCATACAAAGGTGTAATGCGTATAAAAAGAGTTGAATAACGAGTTTTCTTGTGTGTTTTTGAGTATTTTCATACGTAATTTAGTGCGCACGCGACAATTTTTGTCGCTTCGTTATTGACTGAGTCATTTGAATGAAAGCATGAGTGCGTTTTTAACCCAGTCTGGCTACTTTTGTATGACTTGACCGGATGGCTGACTGACCGTCTGCGAATATATTTATCCACAAGCCACAAACAAATCTTTTAAGATTTTTAATGACGTTGACGTTTCCTTTAGTTTTCAAAAGTGTAGTTGTCTTTATTAAATGCGATAGCAGTTAAAATCTTTGCTTCAACTTTTTCTTAACCTTTTCTCGATCGAATATTTATATACATTTTAGTTTTAATATTCAACAAAAATATGTCTTTTAAAGTATTTTTCGCTTACATGCATATATATGTGTAATATATGTGTTTGTACCATTTATCATTACTTTGCATATAACTAATGTAAACATTCTCGCAGACGTAGCGGCTCTCTGCATATTTATAATTCATGTTAAAAGCTTTTTCCATTACGAGTTGTTGGTTGGATGGTTTATAATCTTTCACATTGCTTAGAAAAAACACGTTTACGGTCGAAGTCATAAAAAATCCTTTTGGAATATTTTGCCGGAATAAAAAACTTCCTTTAGAAGAAGTTGTGCAAACTCCAAGAATGTATTTGTAAGGCGTTAAATAAATTTAAAAAGGCATGTTAAGAAGAAATGGAAGCAGGAGGAAACTTTGAAGAAATCGTATACCTAACAACGAGGATTTAAAATAAGTTTACATTTCCTCCTCTAGGAATGGCGTACACTAGTTTTGCTTATTGCACTCGAAATCAAACATCGAAGGTTACATATTTGCGCCACTAATAGCAGAAATAATATGCTCTGTCCGTCATATTAGGGCAACGTTCGGAAAAAAAAAATATATAAAATTAAAGCCTCTTTGTATTAACTTACGACTCGAATCACTTCACTCAAAGATTCTGGCAAATTTTCAGAGCTCTTGCAGTCAAAGTCGATAATTACGTAGCACAAGTATGCATTAGCGTCGTAGTACGACCAACCCATGAAGAGCTATTTATAAAGTTTACGATTTCCATTGTTTTTCTTGCACCCGCAAAAGGGTGAAAACGTTCAGAAGTGTCTCAAGCTTTATGATAAAGTTGGTGTATCTCTGCAGGAGTGTATGGAAAAACGTTACGCATACAATATTAGGAGATAAACCATAAAGCGTTATAAAAATTTTTTTATTGTGCGGTTTCGCCTTAAGAAACAGTCGTGTATGTAGGAAGGCTTGACAAGGGTACGCAGTAAAAAGGAAACTTCCTCTTTTCTAAGGGGGAGGGGGGCATAACAACATGTGATAGTCAAGTATCATATCCAACAATATCATGATTTTCACATCCGATGCTTATGTGGTGCGATAAATGGTTTTTTATTGAAATTGAATATGTGAAGCGAGCCGAGCCGAGCGCACATAAAGAGGGGAAATTTTTTATTCAACGTATTGACCTTTTATGCACGCTTTAAGTATAAATTATTGAAACGGTTTCGAGACGTTGGCTGCTTCTCTTAAGTCAATTTGTAAGAAACCTTAATAAAGAACATGATTTGTCAGTTTAACACTTTTTCTCGCAAAACAAACAAAAAGGGAGGTTCATTAAAAAAATATCAACATGTCTACTTAAGAAAGTGCGCTTAAAAACGAAAAATTCGAAAAGTTGTTTTAAAACATTTTAAAGAGTTTCTTTGTGCTGCGTCGTTATCACAAACTCCATTCACTTCTTTTTTGCAATTCTTTCATAATTAATTGTTTTATGTCAATGTATCGTTTAAACAAGCAGTACTACTAAAAAATATCAGAATGAGCAAAAAAAATTGTCCCAATAAAGGCTTTTAAAAGCCAAGGTGGGAAAGATGATTTTAAGGCATTGCTACGAAAACGCTGCCTTAATCTGCCTGGACACGTTTGAAAGGCGAATGCACTTCGTGTAGGCGCCAATTATTGTACTTCGACGGAGCTATTAAGATAACGTGGCGACAAAACACTACAAGAACACAAGGACAGAATAGATTAAAAAGTAAATAACATACTCTGCGAGAAGCAGCGAGTCAGCAAATACACATTCATTAAAAACCCTATGTGTGGAACACAAGAAACGGTAAAAGACACGCTACATTTAGGCCAAATTTATTCTACCAATTAGCGAAACATCGTAAAGCTTCATATGTGAAACAGTATGGACTCTGCGAACTGCCCCCCCACTTCCCTTTCACATAGATAATATAATACCAATAATAGTAATAATCACAAACTCAAACGGGGGAAAACACCCCGAAAAAATAAATAAACAAATTGCGTTGCTAATTGTGGTTAATAGAGTAGAAATAATGCCTACCATAGTATTTTCACCTAGCATTGTGGCAAAACTTCTCAAAAATGGAGTAAAAGAGCCAGGAGTAAAGCCTAAAATCAATAAAAAAACCGTGTAAGGTGTCATTACCCCAGATTGTAAGACGTTTCATGGCCGGTTTGTAAAACTTAAACAATAACATACATATATATATGCAAGTATGAAAGAAACAGCAACATTAATTACAACAATAATAACAAATTGGGATTAACGTTAGCTTTTGCTCTGCAGTTTTTGTTGATCGCTGCCCGCCACGGTTCACCACAAGTTCCAAGCATTTTGTCTTCCTTGTTTTCGTTCTTGCAGCGAAATTGTTTTGGAGGGTCTTGTAGTGGTGGTGTCTGTGACAGGAAAACAAAATGCTTTCTATTATGACTAACGATTCTTCGCAACGTCAGAGTTTGGCTTTTAGGTACGTTTGGTCCTGTACTTGAATAGGCGCACCTTATGTTGAATGTCCTTTCGCTTCATAGTTGTTTTATTTTTTGTAGCCAGTTACTTCTCTCTCTCTCTCTCTCTCTCTCTCTCTCTCTATACACTGCTTTCTATATAAGCGAATTCTTGGATTCTTGGTAGGACTGCTCCTGGTCATACCGCAATTAGTAATTACTGGTGTAGAATATATTTGGACGAAGAGCCCAAGACAGTAGGAGCATATGTCCTGCGACATTTGTCCACAGTGCTGTGCTACAATGTCAAATCTGCTGAATGTTATTCTCTTCTTATCTTAAGTCTGCTTCCAGCAGTTGCAAGTTCTTTACATATTTCTTAATTTTTCATACCATGTACAAGAAATGAAAAAAAAGTTACAAAAAATGAAAAGTTTAAGAAATGGTTTGATCTCCATTGCTACTAACTATCACATAGATTGTGCTTTTTTCTCATTTCTCAGAGGTAATCATAAATCATATCTTTTCTTTAAAAACGAAACGAAGCTCTTAATTCTCTTGAAAATAGGCGCCAGCTTATCAACAACAACCAATACAAACCATAAAAAACTTGAAAAGTAAAGCAAAAGGAAGCAACAACAGTGAAGTGCGAGCAGAAAAAAATAACCAAAATGAACCAACAAATTAAAGATAAAACGTCAAAAGGTAAAAAAGAGCAGGGAAGAGGCGAAAGCAACTTGGAACAATCATCATATTATAAAGTGCCAGTGACAAAAGGCAACAAAGGAGGGAACGTATCTGGGTTAAGCTGAATTTAAAATACCTAACGAAGCGATAAATAAATTGTAAATGGAAATCAATACTGATACTTAAGTTCACTTAAATTCATATGCATGCGAATTTTCAAATACAACAACACTTCACTTTCCAAGTATCCGATACAAAATATAAGATTTTGCCACCAAAGCCGCTTTCACTGATTTTCACATTCCAAAATTACATCCTCTTGCGGACCCTTTAAATTAGCGAAGAAGAAAAACTTCACTTACTTGACTGATGCTAAATTCTGCCAATTTTCCTCCTTTGTTCTAGCCCTAAAGTACTAACTGCTGTTTGTTTATCTCATATTGACATTAGAAAGCATAGGAGCGACTATTACGATCAGAAATTGGGTCGTAATAAAAAATGTATTTTGGGAAAAAAAGCCGAAAAAAGGTGTGTGTGTGTGTGTGTGGCGTGCACCTATAGCGATTCCCTAAAAATGAAAACGTACGATAGTCGAAACCATTTGGATTATGTTTGCAGAGAGCTTATTGAAGTGTCCTCTGTCTTCCTTTTGATTTCTTCTTTATCGAAAGTGCTTACGTCTATTTATGTGCTTCACCTAAACCAGACTAAAAGATACAGGTAGACATGTGTTGCGAACGACATCACGAATTGAATATATCTAGTGCAAGCGAAGTTTGATGGCGTTTCTGGTTTTGTTTTTCTCATGATATTTGTCTGAGTATTATTCACCTTTCGATAGGACAAATGGAAGTGGATTTTGTGAACAATTAATAAAAATGAAATTAAAAGCCCAACATGTGCACTTGTATGTATGCGTATTGCTGTTGTCGATATTCAGTCTGTGTATTCAATATTATTGACAGTTGTGTGGTGGTGGTGACGATAATAAATTTTAACTGTAGGCAAACAGACTTTATACAGTGCCAACTGTAGACCGCCCAGTTAGTAATTAATTCCCTTTGCTGCTTTGAAAATTAAAAAGTCATGTTAATCACATCATTAAAATAACTGACGGAAAAAGGAAATTTAATAAAAATCAATACAAAAGAGCAAAAATATTTGAAACAACAACAACAACAATGGGAATCGCCATCAACAACAAGATCATTTTATGCTCATTAAGCTGAGTATGCTGAGATGTTAGGGTATATACAGCGACACTGAATGAGAATACGGATACGAATGAGAATGACTTTGTGTGTGTGTGTGTATGTGTGTATGTGTGTATCATGATGGCACTTGTTCTGTCACAGCAAGTGCTGAGCGGTAAATACTTGAGCCTCTTCTCTTATGTTAGACGATCATCACGATGCTAAGTAATCAATAAAGGTCAGACTGCGGAGAGGGATCTGTAGTCATTTAATTTCGCTTCCACATGAAATGTGTTTGTTCGAGCATTAAAATAGGCTTAAATTTTAGCAATCAGTTTATCTTTGGCATCGGGGAGGCCTCTTCATTGTCAGCATTGTCAACTTTAAAAAGTCGACAACAAGTGAAGCTCATAATAAAACAAATTAGCATTTATTCGAACTGAATCTTAAAAATGCCTCCAAATCGCACAAGGCCTGACTCGGCAGCGCACATACGCAGCAAGTTGCATAAAACGAAACTTGTAGCAAGTGTTTGCATTTAGTGTTATGCAAATTCATTTGAATGTATACGCAGACGATGCCGCGCGCGCAACGTATTTACGGAGCATCATCTACTCGAGAATTGAACGCAACAAGCTTCTGGGCGGTTGTGTACGTTACGTTTATTTCAGTGTCCGCTGTTCTCGTTTAGAAAGGTGCGATTGCATACTGAAAGCAAACATGTTTTCTTACTTTAGAAAAGGAAAATATTTTCATTTGTTCTTCTTATTATTGCCTTAATATATTTATAGAGCAGTGTAATATTCGTATAACAATGCTTAATGTCAGTGCCACGTACGCCGACGCGCATGTAGGTTTTTCATTTGCAGATTTGTTACTTACGAATGACATGCCGATACGCATGTTGGCTTAAAAGACTTCTCTGATCGCACTTATTAGTGTTACATAAACCAGCATGTGCACGGCAACTGCAGCAGACGAGTAACAATTTTAATAAGCAACCATTTCTGAAATTGTTAGCACTTATTGTTACCACAAAGTTCTTCCCTTCTTCCCTTCTTTACTTCCTATATAGGCATATGCCAACACTAACCATGACAATGATGATTCCGTATTTTTGTATGCTCCGCAGTGCGTGCTCTGTGGCAATCACAAGAGCAAAATTTCTTACTTTTATGTTTCACAATATTGAAGTATCTTAACATATTTTCTTGCGCATAAGTGTTTGTTTGTCATTGATGTATGATGTATGTGTTGCGTTGTATAAAAAAAGCCAGTAGCTTGCTTCCACGTATACCGGTATTTATGGATGCTTGTGCGTACATTTTTCAAGAGACCTTCTTCTGTATAAATGCGTTTGTATATACATATGTTCATGTTCATGTTATTATTATATTCGGGAGCGCTGTTAATGTTTGTGGCACGTGATTTTCAATGTTTGCGTTTTTCTTCGCTTTATACCCATCAGCATGGGGAAATATTATTAAACCTGCCAAACGTTTGTAACACATAAAAATACAGATCGGAGACTCTCTACAATCTATATATATATATATGCACATCTGTTCGTCACAATTCTCCTTCTTCTAAATTCCGGCCCTAAAAAGTTCTGTTTAGAACTTTAGGTTAAGAGTCGAGTCGAGTGTTCTCTTGTAAAAATCCAACTTGAAGGTCAATTATCGGCTTATTCTCGACTTTCATTTACTATTACTTTGAAGGCGCATGTAAGAAAAAGGCCAGAGTATTTAAAAACAATGGTTTCAAACTTGATTGTAGCGCGTTGCGTATATCGAGCGAATGGAGTTTCGTCTTGAGTGGTGAGTGCTAAGAAATTCGACCTAAGACGAACCTGTCTTGCTGCTTGTTTTCTATTCCATCCAGACATGTCGGGTGAAAGAAGTCTATATGACTTATTACTTATCTTGCTCGCTCGTAGGAAATGGAGGCATGTGTACTGGAAGCACAGACATAAACGTGCATGTAGTTACTTATATATTTTTGATAGGTTTCCTTAAATGACATTTGTCACATTAGAGTAATTAAAAGTGCGATGCTGATACTGATGAAAACTCTCATTACATTCGCAGTTTATTCCATCTGCTCTCAACTAAATTTCTTTACATTGTTATCGTTATCGTTATTGTGTCAATAAACTAAATTGAGGAGATCATTAGAGAAATGAGTTAAAAAGAAAAATGCTTAAATTAAAACAACTATCACGAACGTTGAAAACAAATTAAAATGCTGTTATAGTAGTTGTGATAAATAATAGCAAAAATATTTGTAATTTCATGCTTGCAATCTTTATTTGCTGAAATTACTTTATTCAACTTTCTAAAAGTGATTAAACGGCACATACGTACGAATAATGCAAAATCAATGCAATGCGATGCGATTTTGTACTAAAAAGATCTATAAACGGAGGATTTTTAGCCAACATATTATTACTGCAGAGGTTATCTGAAAGAAAGATGTTCGCTTCAAGTTGAAGTGAGTCTTTCGCAGTCTTGCCTGTTGCCTTGTCGTTTTTAATGGTTTTAATAAATGCTTTTCTACCTTAAGAAAAGAAATATTTCACTGAACGGGTAAATGCAAGTTTACAAGTCCTTTTACAATAAACGCGGCATTACAGCTCGTAAACGTAAAGATAAAACATGTATTTCTTTATTCGATGTTTTCCAAGTTCGAAAGGAAAGGTTGCGTTCTGAACGTTTACAACTTTAATTAATTAAAGAGATTTTATTTAGAAAATAGACCACGATATACAAATCAATTGGTTAAACTAATTTTTCTACCGTTAAAAAGAGCCGTCTTTCGTCTTAAACCACAAGCACTTGCTCCAAGTGCTGTCGACTTAAAACTTTCTTGCAGTTTGATAGATTTTTGTATTCTGAGAAGAATCGGTAGTATTTGGAGTCAGGTGGAAGTTTAAATTCCGCTAAATTTCCTCCTTGAGTCTATGGTCTATCGACGCAATTTGGTTGTTGAGCTGATCCCCAAAAAAGTCTAACGACGAAAAGTAACTTCGAACAATGAGTCATTCCATATTTCGAGGAATAGCACGCACTATTTGAAATCCTAATATGCGAACATAACTCTAGAACTCTAGTTGAACTGGCCTCTTCTTTCCAAGCAGTTTACTGCACGCGCAGAAGCGAGTAATGTCGGAATCCCCCTATCTGTGAGCGCCCTTTTAATAAACACGGCGAGGAAGGATTGCCGCAGTTGCGAGTAGCCAGCTAAAACACGCCAAATGAAATCAAACAATGCAACACAGACAAAGGAACGCTTAGTCGTCATCTTTAGTGCAAGAAAAACCCCGTTATGGACTGAATAGATTTACTCCAGAATAACTGAAGGTTCGCGGAGTGCAATTTAGATGGTTTTTGCACTACAGGATGACTTTATCTTTTATTTTATGCAGATCAATTCTATTGTAGAGTTTGTACCGATTCTACAAACATTCACCGATTTTTTAGTACGATTTTTCAGCCGGTAGGCGAAAGAAGGCACGTTCAAACCAGACCTTGCAAGCAATAAATGCACATATGTCTGCCACAATTACGTTAATACGAAACCAAAACAAAATTGATATCATTGAGTACATGACAAGATTGAATTGCTTTTGGAAATTGGAAAACGAGCATAAATTGAAAGCAATTCATTCAATGCGGCTGTTCGCGCTAATTTGGAGGGATATAGCTTAAGGGCGCTGGGATATGCTATATACAGTTAGTACACTTCATCTGCCTCCTGTAGTGCTACGCCGCAAATTGATTCGTGAGAAATAAGAAGATGACATCCATTTTAGCGAAAAGCTTCGACTCCTATACCCCCTATCAGCCAGCTTTCCTTAAATTCTGCTCTACTGCGTTGATTTCGCAAAACTCGTTACTGTTGCTTCTTAATTCTAAGTTAATTTACATGTGAATAGGAAGCGAACATCTCAAGCCGACTGAAGGTGTGATGTAGAGTGCAGAGTGCATAGGTTTAAATTAAGAAATCGGCTAATCAACTAAATAAAGCTAAGCCGCAATGAGTCAATGTTTCTCAGTTATGATCGGTTACAAGTGAGTGTTCTTCTAAAATTGATGCCTCCAAAAGAGTTGCAAAAGGAAAGGAAACCGGATTTAATTGAAAAACTCGTGTAAATAATTAAAAGTTATTGCTTATTAAGCAATAAATAGCGATAAGGAGGAAAGCCCCCGTTGCGTTTGTAAAACATGGCTTTAAAAATAAAAAGTCTATAACAATTAATGTTTCGTTTAGCAAAAACTTGATGAAAAAAATAAATTGAATATCATTAATACAAAGAGTTGTTCGAATACATGTAAGCGTGTATTTTGCTCACCTGCTAGTCGATCTTTGACAGCCTGATGCGCTAGCGCAGCATGGTGTAAAGGTGGTAAAGCCCAAGTTAATGGCGTTCGTTGTGGTGGTACTCTCAGCACATGGCCAGCTGCCGCCGCCGCTGCCGATGGATATAGGTGTGGGTATGTGTAAAGTGCGGTAGCCGCACTTCCGTACGTAGAGGATGCTAGACTTGTAGCCAGCTTGTATGCGGCCAAATCGTGTTCGCTCGCTATGTCTGGATCACTAGCCGACTTATTGCTGCCGTTGCTACTGTTATTGTTGTTGCTATTAATATGATTGTTGTTCTCAAAAGGCTTCGAAAGCAGGCGTGATATACTAAACGGTAAATTTTCGCTTGATGATGAGCGCGTTTGCTCTGATTGTGATTCACTGCTATTGAAAAGAATGATATAAAACAAAAAGAAATTCGATATTAACTTTTTTGCGTTCGTATGTCCATTGCACAATTTGCGCATTTAACCACTTAAGGACTGCTTATGGGATTCGTGTGATCTTCTTCTTCTTCTTCTTTTTAATATTTTATAATAATCAGAGACGTTAACAAAGAGAAATTGTTTTTTATATAAATTTTTAAATTTATTTATGAAGCAGTCAGTCGCTCGTTTCGTTTTCGTTTGAAAGAATTAATGATTTTTACAAAAGTGTCAGCGATAACAAAATGATATTAAATATTCCATTGCTAAACAACGAAAGGCCATAAAAAGATTTATTTAACATTTTTATGTTCTTATGTTCTGCTGTCTGCCTGAATACCTGGTGTAACATATATTATTAATTAAAATACATTTGCGTGAAAAAAACGACCTTTTTACATGCGTGTGCACCCCAGTACATGGCCGCGTTTGCACTGCTATATCGTCGAATATCGAAATGAGTATGAGTTCCATATGGCTTACTTTGTTTGTAACAGCCACAGCTACTCTATAAGGTTAGTCATTTCAAGTCGGACTATGCAGTAGCCCACGCAACTTACGGCGTCGAATGATAAGCATTTTATATTGCAATTAACCAAAGACAAAATATTACATATGTCTGCGAGCATATACAAGCATGCTGTTGTCAACACATGAGAAAATTATTGCACACGAAATATTAAATAAAAGCGATTGCTAAATACAGTAGCTCGCGGGTTAAAAACAACAAGAAACCAAGATTTATGCTTAAATTGGTTTTAAAAATCGAAATAAAAACTAAATATCAAGACAATTGCGTGACTGTTGATGAATTAAATCTTTTTTCTCTGTTTTTCTCTCCTCGAATTTCAAAAAAATGAATGATTTTTTTAAAGCACTTTTAGTATTTTTATCGACGTACGTACTTTACGTACCTTATTATTTATAGCGAAAAGTGCTGGCATTGTTACGCCAGATAATAACAAATCTGGTTAAAGAAGTTATCTTTTTCAATAAATTTAACGATATTATGATTCAAGAGTAAAATTTATTAGCGTCAGAACTCAAATTATTCGAGAGATCAGCTGCAATTCTTATAAATTACTAAAGATATTTTTAGAAACGTAGACTTGAGTTGCATTTACACAATTTTTCGATGCCCTACACCACCCAAATTGATTTCAATTTAAAAATAAGTGACCTACATTACAGACAGACAGACAGACGGATGAGGGACCAATCCTGAAACATTTCGCTGCTGCCGTTTTTCAAATGCTGCCTTGGTCATTTTGCGCAATCATCTAATGCCTTATAATCGGAAGTAACGGGTTTTCGTTATTTATATAAGTTTTCTTTGCGACTTCGATATTATTAGTTAACTATATATTATACATTATGTGGCTCCTAGGATATTGAGTACGCGAACGAAATTTTAAGGTTTGAAGATAGGCCCAATAGAGACAACTTAATATCGTGTGAAGGAAAACTGAACGCAGGGGCTTTCGCGGATCTCTTTTGATGTCAGCTTTACACTAACAAGAAATTTCTGCACAGAACGACACAATTGATTGCCGAAGGGGCAAGCTCGTGACTACACAATCAATTTTTGCGAAATTTCTAAATGTGTGCGTGGTCTAGCATTGTCACCATGAAAACGATACCTTTCCTTTCAAATCGAGTTCAATTCCCAGCTTTAATCGCATTTGTCGTGGAGAGTACCGGATAAAATCAGTTCTCTGGCAAAGTAGGAGCGGATCACGATGCACGATTCCCCTCCAATCGCGCCAAACACAACGCAATACCTTACGTGACATCAATCTGGCCTTTTGGTACCTTTCGCGTGGCTTCAAGCCCGTTCAATTGCGTAGTTTGAGACATTATTACCGTTTGTGACCCATCGTTATGAATACTTTCAAAAATGGAGCCGTTTCGTTTCTTGTGAACCTCGTTTCTCAAATATACAGTCGGGGCTTTTAAATTGCTTACGATAACAATATCGAGCTTCTTTTTGTATCCAGTCTTATCGTAAAGGCTCAAGACGTAGCGGTCTTCCTTAATTGTTTGAAGAATTTCATCGACTTCATTGACCGAACAATGTTGAATTTACGTACGATTCCTACTTATTGGTTACCGATAAAAACTTTAATAACTAATTGACCCAAGCACGAGCAGCATCTTAAAAATTAAAATCTTGGCAGCAAAGTTTTGCAAACAACATCGGATACTTACTCTCACTTACTCTCCATATGTGCCGCATATTACTTTATTAGTTTACAAATTTTGGGAAATAAAAAACAAAACACATTTTTGTTTTTCTAGATTCAATGTGTGCTATATTTGGACACAACCGCGGACATGCATGTGTCAAACACATATTTAAAAGAAAATTTCCCAGTTTGAGACCTGCGTCGATATATTTATCATAAATGGAAAATGTATTTTGCAAATCATAAGCAGGCCAGTTGTTGGATGGGACCATTTTTAATCTGGACGTCCACTTGTGCACTTAATTTATACTTAAGAGTTCTGGAACTACTACATTAAAATCGTAATGTTCCCTACGATTACATGAATTTTCTTGTTGTATTAAAATAGAGTTATTTTGTTACTCTGCTTAAAATATTTTATAATATTAAGAAAGACGAAGAAAGAAGACAATTCACTGACCTACTGGTTACTATTGCAAGTTGTATGCAAGTATCGCTATCGGACTCTTGGGAATTACTTTTAGATAAGATTTTAAGATAAGTGAAGATTAAGTTAAGCCTAGAAGTATAATAATCGTCACTTGGCGACTACTTAACCTATGAAAATTAACGTCGATATCGAATGCAGTTACCAACACCTTTCGGAATTGTTTAATGCATTTTCGCGCTTTCTTGTTCCGTGGAAATCAAAAATTACGGGCAACCTATTTCCCCAGCTTTACCCTAATCGCGGATTCCTACTTTTGTGAGGTCTATTGCGCACATTAGCGGACAGCAAAAGCAGATTATATTGTAATTTGATCTTCATTCCATCTTTAAGAACTTAACCTTCAAAAATACCATTACTAGTTATCTCCAAAATAGAAGTCAAACTATTCCATAGCGGAATTCCTAAAAGTAAATATCTGTAATTCGTTTTTCCCGTATAATCGTATGCCCGTCGGTAAGCATCTATGGTAGGCCACCTTTGACCTTAAGTTGGAAAGATTTGTGACTTTTAGGCTTTAATCAAAAGAAATAATATTCTGCGGCTGTCATCTCTCAGAGTGTGCTAATACACAGGTAATCAACGTTTATATTCCTGCGATATGCGATACACTTATTTACAATAACAAAACAAAGTGTCGACGATACGATAAACCTCGGAGCACATACCTCAACGGGGCTTCTACTTCATCATAGCAACTGCCACCGTCCATATCGACATCAGAGCCGGTGCCGCATGATAAGCGTGAATCTGAATCGACATCGACATGTATTTCCTGTTCCTCCGCATCGTCACGGTCGTCGTCTTCATGAGATGACATATTGAAGCAGATCGAAAGCAATTTCTAACAGACGAAACACGCTAATACTCGAAACCGGCGATTTTTCTTTTAATTCAAATGAATTCACTTGCACTTAAGGGCGACACTTGGTTTTTTAACCCTCGCACGTAAAATGTTTAACAACAAGCCAAGCGACCACTTAGCTGCAGTAAGCTATGAAGCCATTCAAGGTATTATGTAATATTTTATTGTTTACTTTTTTCTATTTAAATTTTCGTTCCTTGTTTGTTTTTCGCGTAACGTTCGACAACACTTTAATTATGCTCGTTTATAGCAAATCTGTTTTGCTTCGCCATTCGGAATATTTATTCACTAATAAATCGAGATTAAGTATTTTTCATATTTGAAGTCATTTATTTATCCGTAGCTAGCGAGCTTGTTTTTGGCAAACATATCTTCTCCTTCTTTTCTCTAATTTGAAGTTAGAATCGTTTAACATAAAGCGCTTCAGCGAACTCGACAAATTGAGGTGTTAACGCCAACTGAATAGTCAAGCTACCCCGTTACAAACACAATGCAACTTGAGCAATCAACACACAATCACACAAGCGTATATTTGGTGGCTTGTTAGGCTCAGCTAATGAACAATATCTTCAGTAGTTTTTCTTTATTTCATTCACAAGTAAACGGATACTTAAAAAGACCATCATCACGCTACCATCAGTAACCAATATCAGAACACAACTACCACCAATACCACTAAACTACCACCTGAAAATACCGGCAGCTCTTTGGCTTGTTAAACCTGTTTAACTGCTTCCTTCCTTTTTAAATGCTTTGGTTGTGTGCGGAGATAAACGAGTGTTCTTTTACACACAAACAAATCAGCCAAGGCCTAAAAACCTAACCTATGTTAATATAATAGCTTTTACTCCTTTACTTTACTCTTCCACTGGTACTATCTCGTTAATGTACACAGTGCTTAAGCAATAACTAATAACTAAACTCCGCCCTCTCTCTCTCCCGTCAAACTCCTTTTTCATATGTTCGTCGAGCGATACGAACTGGTTTCTTTGAAAATGAAGACTTGGCAGCATTCTGTTAAATTTGGAAAAGAGGCGGTTACCTCGTCGCCATTGGCTTTGCGCAAGCGCAAAAATATTATTTTACTTATTTTTTCCATCCACATTTACACAAGATTGAATTGACTGAATGAACGTATGGCTGCCATGTAGAATTGTTATTATTGTTGTTGTCTCAGTTGAAATCACTTTGCACACAATATTCGCAGTGTGACGACATTTTAAATAGAAATCGTTTTGCTTTTGGGGTTTTACTACTCATACTCACATTTCCTATAGACGCGTGTGGGTGAGTAGAGACTTTCTTTCCTATAAATGTCTTTGCTTCTCTTTCCGTCATTGGATAGAAGAAGAGTTAAATGGAGATATACTTGTAAAGGCAAACATCGCCGTATGTGTTAAACGCTCAAATATGTGGAAAGTGCAAATGTGGCAGATTAATAGCGCAATTGGTAATAGCAGCACTTTGTCAGTGTTGTTGCTTTGTTTTGTTTTGCTTTTTTTTCTCTCCATTTTTCGGTTTTTCCTACAACATTGCCCAAACATTTAAGTGGTGTTTTGTGTAGCTTGGTTTGTCTTTCTGTCCCCTCTCTACTCTGTCGAAGTCTTTCTAATAAAAGTTAACTTTGCTGTGGAATGTGTTTAATTTTATATTGCTATCTGTGATTGAACAATTTCTGCCACAATATGTTTTCGGAAATGGATAACTTTATAAACTAAATCTTTCCATTCTTCGTGTATACTCTTGACCCCCTCAAGCATGTTTATCATATCATTCGTTGTTTTTCAAAGTGCACCTATTTCCTTCCCACTTGTTTTGTATTTATTCTCAGTCAATTTGAGATCTTTATTGCTTTAACATATTTTACGCGACCAGTGTGTGTACCGATCCGTCCGAACATTCACTCTATCTCCCTATACTTCATTGCTTGAGCACTTAATATCTTTACTGATTGGCATTTATTCGATAGACGTAAACGAAACGAAAAATGTAAATAATGCTATTGTTTTTACGTTGTGCTGTTACCGTTGGCCTAATTGAGATGAGCTTTCCAGCTAACCCATGCACGAGTTTGAAGTGCCACGTTATAAAAGAATAATTGCAGATATATGTTAAAAATTTATTTGCTTTCCTTATTTAATCCTATTTACAATAGTTTGCGCATAAATTAAATATTTACAGTTATTGGGGCGAAAACACCGTAGCGGATGAAAAACAAAGCAGCACTTTTTTGCAAGTAACATACCGAAATATTATAATATTAAGCTTCGTTGTTTCAGTTAATGAATTATTCAGGTCGAAATAAACTTTAGTATACTCATCAAGGTGAGTGCACAAGTCGCGTTGATTCGGTGTAGTGGTGGATAGTGAGTTTGAAATTTTTAAAATTTCAAAATAACTGAAATTCGATTCATTGTATCACTGACGAGACGTTCCCCATCTTGGAAAAACAATCATTGCAATTCGCCCCGTAAATTTCCCTGCCAGCATACCCAGCATCGAAGGACAAGCATATATTCATTTTGCCAGCCATTTGCCTATACAGATCGTTCAGAGGCAGAGATACCTACTGTAAAGTGTACGTATCCTTGCTCAGTACTGAAGAATTGATTGATCAAAGTGTGTCACAATAAAAATTTGTATCTTCTATAAAGCCCTGAATGGTTTTTCCTCTCTAAAAATTTCGTTAACGTTTGCGGCGTATTGCCAGCAAGTAATACGAATCAAACGTTCAATATTGATTAACAGAAAAAGAAAAAATAGGTCGCATTCACGATATTGGTATGTAGCACAGCCCTTCTCCCATCCGACTACCATTTAATTTACTTACTGTGGAACTCTTTTAATCCTGTTATTCAAAACATGCATTTGGAACTTACTGCGTTCTGTGTTTCGCCGAGAAATCTAAAAAGTTGTAGCAAAGAAATGTCAAACGACAATCGAATGATGGTTTGGAATAGAATTTGGAATTAGATTATGCCTCGACTTGAACGGAGAATCTGGAATGCCAGGTGTTCCCATTTAGTTCCTATTCTATACAAAATTTCCAAAGCATACGGAAAGACCTACATGGATTTTCAGATTAGTCAAGGACCTCTATATATTTTTCGATAGTTACCGTCGGCTGTCACTAACGCTAAGGCAAAATGAATATATCCTTATCGTTGATGATGGTGAGGAAAAAAACATTAATTATCTATCAAAGATGATGGTCGGAGATATTGGGTAATAAAATTTTGAGGAAATCCAATACATTTTGCATAAGAGTTGTCATAGAAAACTAATAAAGAAAATGACTTTCATAATTTAACAATAAAACCACAAAACAAGCGGGGATGCTTGAACTCTGGAGAGTCACAACCGAATCGCAGAGATTTACTAAAAACTCAATCTCGATAATGATATTGACACTTGAAATACTGCATTGAATGGTCGTATAGTTGATTGTTGGTCGTGTGACACAAATAAAATTGCATAGTAAATTGACATTATATTGAATAACCTCACATATAACGCTCCGAGAGCATAAAAACATCAGTACATGCTATCAGCAACAATGGAATAAAACCGAATACGCCAAGTGTTTGTTCAGTGTATATGTATTGATGTATATTAATATTCTATGTGTGTGCAGTGAGAATAGATTGAAATGTATGTAAAAAGAAAAAGACACCAAGTAAGGATACAACGTCTATCTACATAATGATGTACATACTTGTGAAGAGAGATCAACTACAGACACACAGAAACACTTCGCTGCCAAGTGACTCTACGGTAGTTGGTTGCAATGCTATGTTGTTTGTATTGTTGTTTGTATGTAAACCATGTACGAACTCATTTCGTATTCATACCAAGTATCAATTTCGTATATTGTTTGTTATTAAGACGATATAAAAGAAAAGGAGATAAAAATGGAAATAAAAGATTTCGCTATACTTGCTATTCGAGGAGGTTTCCTCTACCTTGCCTACTCTTACTGCATACAAGCATGCCCGCATTCGATTACGTACGCAGATGCATATGTGGTGTTGCTGACGGTCGTGCGTCTTGGCTAGCAGTGCAATACTGTTTTCTCTGTTTTTTTGTTATTCAATTACTTTTTTCCCTTTTTTATTGCACTTATAAAATTCAATTAACTGCACTCTCTCTCGGCCGTCGTGCATACACATGCACTTAGATTTAACCAAAAATGTCCTTTTTCTGTGTTCTGCATTTACGTGTCTGCGTCTGTTTGAACATCAGTTTGCCTGGCAGATGCGTACTTAAGCCTTCTTTTTGTATATAATTCGTACGAAATGTGTGAACTTCCATATGCATATACACAAACGCAAGTGAGTGTGTGCATGTATTGCTTCGTGTTACTTAAGCTTTGATTGCTTTTTTGAAATTTCATAAACATTTGCGGATTTTATGCGAGTATTAGTGCTCTTTATGTGTAGGTGGTATCGTCTTGTTGCTCTATTATTACAAGCGCTATAACGCACGGACACACGTATGCAGCTCGTCCAACGCAAATAATCGTTTTCACCCGTTGCCCTCTTCTCATTTAAAATGTTTATAGTCTCACACACACACACAGAAATTAATGTCGTTGCCATTTTTATTGTTGTTGCTATTCGTGGTCGTTCGTGGTTATTATTGTTGGTGGAAATTTAATTTTATACTTGTTTGTGCTTCATATTCAAGCTCACACCATCTCGGCTGTTCGCGTTAATTGAAAACATCTGCATCTGAAAATCTCATGTTGATCGTTTTTGTTGCTGCATTTCAACTCGTAAATGGAAAATAAACCAAATGAAATTTGAGGCTAATTGATAATACATTTGCAAATTTTGCTTCGGTTATATGTTTAAATGTTCACACACACACACGCTCGTGTACATATAATGAGTAAAATTGAATTTGTAAGACAAAAAAAAAGAAAAAACAAAGAAATTAATAAAAATGATTTGTAAATAATTGAATTTTAATCGGTCGTATTAATATATAAAAAGCAATGAGTGAGTCCGTTAACACTCATACTACACAAGTTTGGCCGTAAGCTTAAATACGTTCTCAACTCTTTAGGTTTGCGTGGCGGATTTATTAATGATTCTATTTCTCCGCTGAACGACATAGAGTAAGAAAAATCCATTTTTTTTGACGGAAGGAAGAAAATTTCAATACGAGCACCGTTTGGCGTATATCGTCGAAATATTAGATAAGCCAATGGAGATATCGGTAACACAATAATTTCTGTTAATACGCATTCACGCAACCATGTGAGGAAATTATGTTTGCTTTAGGATCACTCCTTGACTGCCATCCCTTGATGCAAATATCAGGCTGCCTAAGTAGTAGATCGTTGCTTATTAATTATTATAAATTATTTGGTTAAATTGTTATGCTTCCTCCACAAAATCGAAATTCCAGGCTGTTTAGCATACTTAGCTGACAGTTTTAACTGTTCGCAGAGAATACACGACTGTGGTTCAATCATATGCATAGCAATATCCTTTTTAGGACCATTATTCCATACGACTTACGTTGTTGTAACCCATTCCTATTACACAGCCGCTGAGGTATTTTTAAAGTCAGGAGGGAAGCGACGTTTAAATTAGTTGTCACCTCAGGATATTTGACCCTAGAAAAAATGTCAATGTCTTCACTGATGGTCATACACAATAAACTTTTTTATCAGTTCGAGTTATGAATGAATATTTGCATCCTTGTACAAGAGCGCGATTTATTTTGGTTTATCAGAAGCGATTGTATAAGCGACTTACTTGGCGCTTGATCTTCAACATTCGTAGTTGACCAGCATAGTTGAAGTCCAGTTAAAATTTGACGAAAATTACTGCATAAAAGTGTTGGTGAGTAAATTTCAGACAGAAACCGGGAAAACTACGAAAGTTGAAGAGTCAGAATAAGCGGTGGCATCGGCCAGCGATAGTGATTGCCACTCAAGCTTGTAAAACTTCATTCCAAATTAAACAAATATTGGAAACTTCTAAAAAATGATTCAAGGATTTTGGGTTTTGAGTAGCACTGCGTAGAGATGAAGCAAGATGTTGAGACCGGACTGTATTCAACGGAAGACGTAGACTGTAAAGTAAAAGAAATGTAAGAGTAAAACAACAAATATTTAGTGAAGCTTCACTTAATCGCTGGGATTTTAAATATTTTAAAAAGTTCTTTCCAGTGCAAGTTATTGAGCAATGTATTCAATAAAACATTAACAATTAGCCAATTTTAAGCCAATGGAAGAGCTTAATTGTTATCGTGAGCCCCGCTTTTTTTTCGAATTATTATTATTATTAGTATTGTGTCTGTATAAACAAAGGTCGTTAACAGATGATTAGATTTTTTTAGGGCAAAGTTAATTGATTGGAATCCACACCATAAAAAACACATTAATGCTGCGCCTTTATAATGCAGATGACTTGACCGGTTAATTTTGAAGCAGTATACCACACAAAGACACTCACATTTAAAACGTTTAAAGTATAGTTTTTCTGTAAGTTAAAGAATAAGGAAAAATGTAATACATTTTTTGCTTTAATTTTCTTCACTGATAAGAAAACTAGCCTTGCTTAACAACGACAAGCAAAGATAGACATTATAGTGGTTATTAACTAATTGACGAGAACCAACCTAAGGCGGAGAGAAGAGGTAACGAAACAAGATTATCATAATGACTCATAGGCTTGACGCCAACATTTGTTGGAATGCGCTGGCATTTCCTACATAAATGCAAGGAGACCGAATAAGCGTAGTGCTATTATCTTCAACTTGGTTCCAATATCAGGTAATACAGCAGTAATTGTGGCAGCATTGGTTTATATGATAGTTTAAATGAAATTCTCACAAATCAATGGCACATTATCTTGAAGTAAATATTTCTCTCTTTCTCTTCACTCCTCTGCTTCGGAAAGCAAATCGGAGTCGTTCTTGTTTATTGTAAAAATCAATAACAAATTAAGCGATTTAAGTGCATATTTAAGATAAACAATTTTTAAATGTACAAAGAAATATATTTTAATAGCCTCATAACTAAAGGTGTCATTTAAATGTTTCCTTAGCATGCATTCGTACATAAATGTGTTTGTTCAAACCAGACTTAATTGGCCTGCAGTCAGCGGATTTTTCATTAATTTTGGTCTGTGCAAAACTTAAACGGACACAAGCGCTCGCTGTGCGCAAATATAATTTGCACGGATACTTAAACGCGTTTTTTGGTCACATTTTTTTACGACACAACATTTTATGGCATTTAAATGTTTCAATTAGTTATTTGCAGCACACACGAGTTCTTATTTGCTTACGTTTGTTTACGTTGTTAACACCTCTTTGATGGGTAAACTGTATTGAAAGCTAATGTCGCTTAAAAACGTTATTTTTCATGACCACCACTGCACTGCAAACGAAACACATACAAAGTGATATTAGAATCGAAAAGATACCCAAGTTCTTGATCAACGTTAGTTTATAAATCAATTTAATCTTGTCCCGCCTTTGTCGATCTCGTCTTTAAGATTTCTCACGGTTGCGGAAATCCGAAAAGGGATGTTGGACTTCACATTTAATAATACTGCCGCTACCGCTTCTACACCTTTCAGTGGATTTCCCAGCTGCAGTTTGGGAAGTGAGCGAACTCTATTAACTAATACGCACCAAATATTTACATTGTAACCCATTCAATGTCTAGGGTTTAAAGCCAACATTGGATATTGCTTAACCTCTTTATCTCAAGTTATTTACGAATATTTTCAAAGGCAGTGAGTCCTTTCCTTCGCACTGCATGGAATGAGCCCGGAATAAGAAAACTTTAGTTTTTCACATCCCCTATCCAAAAATGGGAACACAAGCGATACCCAATCGATTCAGCAAAGTAGTTTATCCACGAATATTTGTTTCCTTGACTGTCTTTCTAACGTACCTCTTAAGCCAGCAAAGCTAAACTATCTTACGTTGCAATAGATTTAATGCAAAGTTGAGTCAGTAAGACGGTAAGCGATTACTCAAAACCGTAAAATTTATAGCGAAGTGCACTCGAAATGCTGGAATATTCAATTGCCATATTCTCGGCTAACTCTGCGCTAATTGCAGACACTTTCTCTTTAGTTAGACACGTTAATATTAATTATAGAATCTTGAGAATGGCAGGAGAAAGTTCACCTCTAAAGACAACGGCTTAGTTCTTCAGGATTGTGGCATTATAGTGGCATGTTTCCACGCAATATGTGTAATGCTTTTCATACATTTTGCTCCATGTCTGAGGGATTACAATAAATTACCCTTACGCCATTGATTAAAAAAGACTTTACTTAACTAAGTTGTTACAATGCGCATAATGAATCCTTTCGTACGAAATTAATATTCAACCGACTAAAAAGCGTATGCCAATCTGACAAGATATCCAAGAATGTGCTTTGTTTTTTGCATATCGCTAATGCGATTGTGTGTTGGCCCTAGAAAATCAAATTTTAATTCCGCATCTAGTTCGAGTAGACGCTGTGAGGCAAAGGTTAAGAGATTCTTGACCCTTTGCGTCGCGTCAATGCACTTTGACTGTTCGAATTATTCGAAGCTTATACATAAAAAAGGGTTTAAAGGAATTTCGTTCTCCTCTAAAAAGCAAACACAACTCCATTTCAATCTAATATGGAATGTGTCAACTTAACTGACATTAATAAATAAAAATAGCAGCGGCCGAAAAGTGTATAATCCATCATTAGGCAAATTTATCAGGCATTTTCCGCAGAAAACAATTGAGTGAAAAAAGAATACAAAGTGAATTTTATTTAGAAACGCCTTCTTCTCCAGGTAAACAAATATAAATAATTTGATAAAATGTCAGACGTTTTGTGCCTACACAACCGTTACCAACATAACTTGTATGAACTCTAATGACAACATATCAGCTGTCATATGCTTGAAAAATCCATTAAATAAACTCACTTTAAAAGCAACAAATTCGCTTATGGTAAACTCTTTTCTAAAGCGGACTATCGTTGCTGTTTTCATTTAAAAAACGATCATTAAGAATACACGCGACCATAAATTGAAAATTTTCTTAAATAATTCAAATGATTGAACATTTATTGTACTGGAATTAAATTTGTAGTAAATCCTAACGTCACAGCTCACGCCTTTCGATAGGCAAGGAAACCAACTAGAAGGTTCCACAGTAATAACAATTAAGAAATATTGGACAAACGCTTGATAACCACCATCTCATGCCCATCTATCTAAAAATAAAAAATTAGAAAGAGCCCTCTTAGGTGAAGCTTATACCAATTTTTCAATAAATAACATGAAAATCCGCCGTAGATTTAGACAATTGCTGCAAGTATGTCACGCATTACGCCATCAACAATAATTCGTGAAACAAATTTCAGCTTTATAACGCACCTTTTGCATTCGTCGCAAAAGTGGAGTGACGGACGCACAAGCAAGGCTAAGCTGACTTTGAATTTCTCATCATCAATGACACAAAATGTATTGCACGAGGTATCCAATGCGTCAACGAAGGAAAAAATTCAGTACATACTGATCATTCGGGATCTGCTTTACAGGAGTCGTTCATATTGATTTTCCAAATCTTCTACAAAACCCTACCGATAAGGAAGATATACACGTGCTGTCATGAGACGCTTGACAGTTCGCATCAAAAAGAACATATATAGGAACAATATAAGTATCGAATCAGTGCTGCCTGTATTTCGCTGCTTTAATCTACTGCCGACTTTAGTAGGCGGAATGCTAAGACAAATAGCTGATGGTTCGATCAAGAAAACTCTCATTAACACTTATACCCAGTAGAAATGAAATGTACATACAGACGGAACTAAACTTTGCCGCTTTCAAAAAGTACTTGTCATATGTTTATACGTATGTATAACAATCAACTGGCACGACATAAGTCAACACAACTGACTTTTCTTCGTATAACTGTATGTATATTTTTTTACCGCCTGTACAGGGCTTTTTTCTTTCTGAAAATACATAAATGTTGCATTGTTTGCTAAGTTCCATTACGCCGTCAACATAACATAAATTACAATCTCGCGATTATAACTATAATTATCTGTGTTTTTTATTTCCATGTTTTTCCATGTTTGCCATGTTAGTTAGTTCAATGGAAATTCCTTCCTTCCGTACAATTGTAGCTGCTGTGTAAAATACTGAGAAAATGAGAAAAGTCGAATAAAGAAACGATCGAGTCTGACTGTTCAAGCGTTCAACCAATCAATACATAGGCAGACGAATTTATTTGAAAAGTAATCAACATCGTTGTAATCGTGAAAAGCACACTTTAAACCCTTTTAATCTTGGTCTCTAATTTGAAATTTGAAACTCCTCTCACAAGCAGCAATTAAATCATAATCCGTTAATCATGCAAAACAATCATGTTTGTGTATCGTTTTGTTAACGATTCAAAGTCAATTTTGTAAATAAATATTAAAGGCACGTAACAATCATTTGACACACATGCACACACACACACACACTTGCTCAAACAACAAGCTAGCACTCACACAAAGCAGCATTCCACCCCTCGTTTGGTTTCAAACGTTAAAAACAACAAACAGCAACAATAGCTGAAGTGAACATTCACGTTAAAGTCACGCGAAAACACCAAATAGACAAACGATACAAGGAAGGCAGGCGGAATGGAAGCAGCAAATAATGTTTTGCAATACGATAGTCGTGTAACCGTGTAATCGTGTAATCCGGCGATGAGAAGGCGTAAAACCGGCAAGCGTCCCTTATTTCCACCCTTTCAATTAACAAGATTTTGTTTTTTTTCTTTTAACATATTTAAGCAATTATTCAATATTGAGCTCTGCTACCAGTTAGTTATGGGCGTAACTGCGTATTTTTTATTTGTGTGTTAATCTCTTTAAAAAACAAAAACTCAAACAAAATACATTCGTTTACTTTTAAAAGACTGCATGCAATAACGCATGTTTTTCGTCGCAGAACAAGTTCATCATCAATTTCAAATGATTTCTTTCTTTACCCAAATGTTTAAGCACACGTCAGACACTTGACGTTTGCGAGGGAAACAACAACATTTTCAAGCTCTGAAAGTCGCTTGATATCCTAGGGGAATAATATCTGTACTTGTTGTAGCCATTATTCTGTTATTTAGAACTGTTTTCACATTTGTTATCTCCATGTCGCAACGTAGTTGATGCTATTTTTTTGCCACATTTCCGGTCTCGTTTATTTTTACAGCCTCGTATTTGTCAACCCGCAAAATAAAAATCTCGCATGCATTTTCGAAATTGCCGATACTTAACGTTAATGTTAGACAATGAGACAGAGGGAGAGAGAGAGAGAGAGAGAGAGAGAGAGAGAGAGAGAGAGAGAGAGAAAATAAGAAAACAAAGGAGCAAATATGTAAAGCGAAAGAATCTTCTTCTTCGTCCTCTTCTTCTTTTAACATGTTGTGATTGTTCTAATTTGATTTGTCCTGCTTAGGTTGTACTAGATTTACTTTTCACTTCATCTGTTCAGCTAATATTCACTTAGAACGTTTTCTTATTTCTCATATTCTACATAGATCTTCCTAACAATGTTGTCAATGCCTTTAAGTTGATGTAAAAAACAAAATAACGTAAATAATTAGAGAAGACGGACATACATTTTGTTCTTTTAAATTTAAAGTGATTACTAAAATTTGCTTAATGAACGCGTAGAGCACAACTTTATCGAAAGACAAACTTGACGGGATACCGATATTTACTTCAAGACTTAGGTTAAGTAAACGTACAAAAACCAAAAATTTTCCAATGGAGCGGATTAATCGATTGATCCATTAAACGTGGTACATAGACGTGGTAATAGATCTGTAACTGATGTTATTCAAAACCGTTTATTTGAATTTTTAATTTTTCAAAGAATTTCTTCAGCAACTGTGTGTGCGTTTGCCCAGCCTCAATTGTGATTCCGGGTCAGCTATTTATGCCTGGTTTTTATGCTAAATTTCGGAACCAGTCGGTCATGGACTGAAAAGTCTCAAATAAATCGAATTTCAAAAATGGACATGTATTTCTTAAACCTCTCGTTCAAGTTCCGTACGTAAATAATTCATTTCGATTATTGGAATGCGCGTAGATGCGTCTCCCTTTTCCCACCTTTTTATTGCTAGTATTATTATTATACTATGTGTGCCACAAAGTGTGCGTATGCCTGAGCAAGCTACAATACTGTGGCGAAATAGTCCTGCACGCGTTTACTTATCAGTCATCTTTTGCTGGAATACTCTTCGTCTCAAAAATCCAGATGAAAACTTGAAACTTGGCATACGTATGTAATTGAAGTTGCGTTTGGAAATGGTCATGACATCTATGGACACACAAACCTAACTTACAAGTTGTACGAGTAATGAAGCCTTGAAAATATCTGACTGAGTGTCGTGCTCAGAACAAGGTCAACTCTACGATCACTATTGGGCGTATTTGCGTTACATATTGAAAGACTTATGGCCTGCAAGATGCCAAGCGCGCGAGAAGAATACAAAATCATTGAAAACAAGATTCACTGAGGAATTGTGGATATGAAGACGTTGCACCAAGTCTTTATTTTCCAACCAAAAGGCATTTTCAATATTATTATTGTCAATATTTATACACAGCACTGCTTGACAATTAATTCAAAATTAGATATGATCGGGAAAAAGGGAAAAACGAATAATTTAACGAGAAGGAGAAAATTAACGGATATTTCTTTATTTATAAAGGGATTTTTTTTTCTCATTTAATTCTCTTTGTAACAGTTTTTTCTTTAATTATTTATGTCTATAAGTCAGAGTATTTTTTTATAAAATCTCTATCCTTCTCTCAAATTAATCATTTACGCAATTCGTTTTTCTTTTTTTAATCTGAGCAATTTTCTCATTTTCCTTTTGTTCTCTCCTTTATAAACAAATCTTTTATTTCTCAAACTAACAAAATGTCAAATTTCATTACATTAAATCCAGAAAATTGTATTCTGACCCCTAAGTATATATTTAAAGGGAAGCAAATAAAAATATTATAGTCAGTCGGCGTCAACTTTCTAAGACCCTACGCAATTTATTTGAATACATTTTTCTCTAAGTAAAATTCTTTCGAAAGCCATGTCTTGTTAAAATAATCTGAAATTTTAACAAAATTTGTATATCGTATTTGCCCGACCCTTCGTCGTTCGCTTACATAGACACAAAGAACGAAGTTTGTCCCGGGAAACACTTCACAGGTATTCAATAGGGGATGTAAACAATTTCACAAACTTAGTAAATTCTCGAGTGGATGGAAAAAAGGTAGTTTTATGCAGTGAATAATAAGTGCATCGATTATACAGTAAAATCTCGAGAGTTCCCTTCTTTTCATCATTCAGTTAACAGTGACAATGAGTTAAAGCGATCTCGATTCCGAGTTCGTCGATACATTTCTAAGGTGGGAGGGCATCAAAGCGTTCGTGCATTCGCGAATATTCGAAATCAAGCGTTAATATTGTATATGTCCCTATAAAGAGCAAACCTTCTTTATCTCTCAGGTGGGAGAGAGTCTTTACTGTGTTTTATGTTTTTTATTTAATTTTCATGCTTTTAAATATTAATGAACTAAATTGAAAAGGTCAAGTGGGACTTGATGGAGAGAGGGAGAAAGAACATTTTTCTTTGTGTTCAACCGTTTTTTCCGAATGGAAAAACTTAACTGAAAAGTTTGTATTTGCATTGTATTGAGAGTTAGTTACACTTAGTTGAACAATAAAAAGACGAACTTGTACATCTTGTTTCCTATGTAAGTCATTGGTGTAAACTTTCTTTGAAAAATCATAGCAGAAAAACTGAAGTTATCTCATTCTCTTCATAAATGCGAATTTCATGGAAACATTAGCTGGATAAGCAATCAACACATCCCCACGTATACTTCAGAACCGTTTGGTGATTAAATTCATGACATGAGTAACTTATTTAAAAATTTTCACACGCATCGTCGGAAAAAGATTTTGGTTCTTCTAAAAAGAAAGCATATTAAAGCGGCCGTCCGAGTAACACTGCATTTATGTATTGTCTTTCGAGGAAATCCCCAGCTAAACATATTTAGCTGAGTGCATGAGTTTTGAAAATTATCTGACCACAAATCAGAGATAGGGAAAAGAGTGAAACCTTCTCTCACCTTCTTGTAGCATTTGTTCATTTGAAATCACATACAATTAGTGATTACTGAGGAGTAGTTTTTTCTATTGTTTGTGACTGTCTTGTGTCGTCTTTGCAACATAGTTTCAAGTACGACTGTTAGTTTTGCATGTCAAGAAATATCCGATGCTTCCCTTGCTGCTCGTTTAAAGTGTAGCTAACTCCTCTGTGTTTTCCAAAACGTTTATAATTCTTTCACAAATAAAATAATAATAATAGTAAATATAATTTCATATATTTGTCATCGATCGATCGTAATATTTACTCAAAGATACTGGTAGTGATTGTAATCACTTTTTCACTTGGCATTAGACTAACTTAACTTGCGAGTATGCAACAAATGTTCGTGTAGTGCCTTCCTCCTTACATCGGCATCGGCATGTGTCTATCGTTTTTATAAATGGATTTTATTTTACCCAAAATCAATCCACTACCTTGCAGTTTATTGCATTTGCCTGAATACATTTTATGACGCAACGATGATTGCAATATGCCAATGTAATGAAAACTTTTTGTCAACACAATACTCATCAAAAACGAATGTTCATAAACAAACACACACACACACACACACACACACACACACACACACACACATACACACGCACATACAAAAACAACAATATGCGTAAAGTGAAGTACTCATCGGCAGAAGTCTCTGTAGGAAGATATATCTCGGTAATAACCATCCGATGTGTGTTTGAAGAAAAATTTGAAAATTTGTTTTAATAAAAGTGTTGGACCACAAGCAAAAAGTGTGAGTGCACACAATACAATAACCATTTGAATCGATTGCATTTAGCTACACATACCGTTAAAAGCAGTAAGAGCATGCAAATGATGCTCACAACTCGTATATCATCTCAAGCAATAACTAAAGCTGTTTATGTTTGAAAGCAAGAAAGGAAAAACAGTGGCAATCAAAGGTGCATGTGTGTGCACTTACATGTAAATCATATCATCCCTTCACATAAATGCACACACACACAGCTGTAGAGAGAGAGAGAGACAATCGGTCTACGTTAAACTAACAAGTTTCATATTTCATATGCTTTGGGAAAATGGGAAAACATGTCTGTGCCGCTTTATGTTATTATGATAGTAAGAAGACTCGTGCAAATTTTAACAACACTTGCCAGAGGCAACTGGATTGTGATTGATGTACGGTCCCATACACTAGGCAGTCAGTCAGGCAGTCAGTTTTGTGCTTCTGCTGCTTCTATTGTAATTGCATTTTAATGCAATTATGTGCTCTGTTATGAACCCATTGATATCGCAACGAGCCCATCTCAGCTCCCACCCTACCAAGCACTCATTGCTTAATTCCAACTGTAACAAGCACAAGAGAAACACTTGACAATAAACAGAAGCCTTTATAGCTCGCTCCCATCGCATGTGTATTGCGCTATGTGTATGTATTTTTGTTTTATTCACTATCGCCTTACATCTATACTCGTGTGAGTGCGTGCGTGTGTGTGTGTGTGTGTGTGTGTGTGTGTGTGTGTTTATGTGTATATATTTATTTAATTTTTCTGTTTTTGTATTTTATGATGTTTCTCTTACCATTTCGCAGATAGATATGAATTTATATTCCCAAATTCCCTGTGCGCACATTGCGTCCGGAGACTTTTATAGCCCTTCGCCGACGGTGATATGAGTGGTGTAACCGTGACGTTTAACAGGCGGCCTTTTATCCCCAAGGATCGATTAGCTTGTTAAGAATTCAATTCGAAAGCATTCCTTTCATTTCTTTATTTAAATAAGTAATGTTTTTTGTACAAATTAATTTTCTCTTTTACTATATGCAACAGACCGCCACTGCACACTTACGACGACTCAAGCTTAAGCGAGTCAAACAATTTGAAGGTATAAATTAATTTCTCACAAACAAATCCCGTAGAAGCTTGCCTTGCTTTTTGCTTTGTATGTTTATGCTTTGTATGATAGATGCTTCAAGTCGTGTTTATTAGCAATCACGTAAGGATAACATTTTAAAACCTATTTCGATATACATAATAACTCAAAGTTTCACCCGAGAGAGAACTTCAAAACTTATTCACATTAATGAGTTTTGTAGCAACGTTAGCTTACGTGCCAATTCCTCCCGATTTCAAGTTTATATTCGAACACGTTTCCTCAAAAATCTATTTGCGAAATCACTGCCTGCCAATTGGTAATGACCATAATAAAATTGACCGGCCACGAATGGATACATCACCTTAATGTATTATCTCTTGCTGCACTCTCGTCCGTACCCGATTCACTGTATTCACTGTGTAATATATAAGCATTTGTCCGCTTGTGTTTGTGTGTGTATATGTGCATGTAGATGTGTACTAATATGTGAATTTTTCAATTTATTGCCCATATAAACTTATCATATAACAATAAATGCTAAGAAAATTGATTTTAAAGCACGAATAAAACTTCAACGCACTTCTCCCCCACCAAAGCATTTACTGCTTTCATCATTTATTCATTTGTTGTTTCTTTCGCATCTTTATATGACCATAAGATGAGTTTATGAATAATTGAATACCTGTAAAATGTAGCTGGTATTGCCACTTATATATAAATTGGTCGAGAAAACGTTTGCAATGATTTTTAGAAAAGTGTGAAAATTTTTAAATGAATCGAAGGTTTCTTACAATCAAAAAACATTAGACAAGTGCAATAGTAGGCGTGCAAAGGCTGTCTTTTCTTTGACCTTCTCGAATTTCATACGGGTATCGTTCTGCTGATTTTAACGAAAATGTCTTGCAAATAGTAACCATCTTGTTTAAACTCTTTAGATAGACGCTTAGGTATCGAAACACTGATAAGTCGACAGAGATCCCTGAATAGTCGGAAATATGTATCCACTTTAAAATTCATCCTTGAACTTTTTTATTTAAATTGAAGGTTTAGACAGAAATACGGTGGACAGTGGATATGTAATTGTTCAACTCCTATCTCCTTCTGTCCATACATAAGCTTTTAATATTCTCGGCTAGCACTGAGAGATTACTGTGTTATTTGCTTATACATATTCGCGTTCCTAGAATGACGCTTGAATCAACAAACATTAATCATGGATGTCCTGTTAATTACTTGAATGGAGATAAGTGCTCGAAGTCATCTTAGAAATATCCGTTTTTTGCTCTTTTTCCTAACGGAAACTTTATTCAAAATCCACTTGAAACGTTATTTCGCTTTTATTTTAAAAGTGTAGAATACAAACGTCTGCCAGTCCATCAATTCTCGCATTAATTTGAAAATACATTTTTTACATTAACATTAGCTTACAAGTTCACTGTGCAACAATTTATCTATAAGAGTTCATAATTTTTTGTTACATGCCTTAATGTCTAACGTAATCATTGGAATCGACACTAGTGCCAAGCTCTTCAAGCATTTCAGTTGATTGATGATGATTCCTTCCATACAAAGGATTGTTATTATTGTTATTATTGTTACTATCATGATTTTGGTTGCCGTTGGAAGGATTCACTCCATACGAAGCAGACGCCGGTGCTGCGTGATGAAATAAAGGATTCTTTAGGAAATGCTGCAACTGTAGCAGACATCTGCGGCAAAGAGGCGAAAGATAATCTTATTTATATATCGGTTTTCTATTGTGCTTAAATTTTCTTTATGATTACGCCACCACTACGAACTCACAATTTATTTTTCTTACATTCATTTATTCCTACCTTTCCAACCTCCTATCGACACCATCTTGTTGTGTTTCAAGTATTTCCGGTATATTCTCCTCCTCTCTGCGAAAATGGTGATTGTTGTTACTGTTGCTCATCGCTATGCCGCCGCGTTTACCGTTCGTCCAACCTCTTGAATATTGAAATGTTTGCCCCTTGCAACTCATCGAAAACATAATTGACAACAACAACAATGGCAATAATGTGAAGCGTAGCATATTTGTTTGTGGATTGACTGCAAATGTGCGTATCATGCAAAGGAAATTGCAAATACGTTACAATGTAAGAAGAATTGTAGGAACAACATGTGGTTAATAAAAAAAAGCAAAACCATCGTTTTAACGTTCTTATGAAACCAATGCATTTAAGTACATGGTGGAGCTTCTTGCCTTCCGGTTAAACTAAATTTTGCCTGCAGTTGTTGCAAACACTCACTCCATCGTGCCCAAACGAGCGCAAACTTGACCAAATAGAATTTGTTTATTTTTTTCTTTACCTTCATCGTCTTGCTCTTTCGTAGTTTTTTCAACAAAACTCACAATTACAACCTAATACTTATTACGTCTTACTTAATTTCAAAGATTCCGGCATACGTTACAAGATTTTCATAAATTGTTAATCAAGTTTTTAAGAAGAGCGAAAAAATAAAGTGGGGATAACATCCCTGTTTCTGTTATTAGCCGCGACAAAACCCTCTTTAGAGCCATCTAGTGCCAATGAAGTCGACAATTTTTTGCAGTTAATACATTTGCAAACACACACACACGCAACATCAGTATCTGTCTAATGCTTTCGAAAATGATTCGTATTCGGGGGAGATATGGAAAACTGATTTTCATCAATGCATGCAGGTCTCGCAAACAAATAGGAACCAGAAAGAATGAACCGAAATAATTTCCTGTCTGTTGAAGTCTTACTGGTCATTGTAAATCACATTATGGCATGAACGAATCCCGCAAAGGAATAAAATAAAATAATCGGAAATAATTTCCGAGATTTGCTGTTTATTCTGAACAAGCCATGCTTCTCAATGCACTTAATGCGGAGAAATGTCTCGCAAGTTCGCTAAATACTGTTCTAACGGTGACCAATATTGACCCCGAAAAACGGAGTATTTTCATTTAAGCAACCCGCTTGCTCGCCAAAGAATCCATGTAAGCATGTCCGTCTGTCTCTCTGTGTTGTCTGTGTTGTTGTGTTCGGTGCCCAAAAGCCAAAAGAATGGAGTTTTTTGCTCACTGTACCACAACAGGTACAATGATAAAAATTTCCACATATTTTCTGCAGGTTATCTTACAGTACGTGCACAAAAGTAGAAAAGTCGATCCCGCCCGTCCAAAATTGTTAAGATTTGAAATTTTAATTTTTTTGTTCTTTTTTTTAAGGCAAAGTCGCTGGGTATAAAAAATTACGCCCTAACCAAATATAATTTTCTTACTTGTTTTGAGTTGGCCAACTACTTTCCAAGTGTGGTGAGCGTTTTTTGCTCAACCGAAGAATCAATCCGAACTGACTTGGAATCGTTGCATACTCAGGCTATATATAGTATTTTTTTTTTTTAAAGGAACATACCAAACTAAACTATCAATCAAAGGAAGACTACAGTGGAATTACCCAAAAGAAAAAGTTCTCAATGTACACTGAAAGAAATTCATTGTAAAAATAAGAAAAAGAACGTATTTTGCAAAACAAAATCCTCGTAATTTATAGTATCGCCATAACGGAACGGCGTTCGACAAGGCCTAACGTTCCGCCAAACACATGTCTCGAAACAAACATTTTCTCACTCGAATAACATTTACTATAAATACCAACTGAGGCGAACGAAACTCTAGGAGTTGATCATAAATGAAAATTTCGCAACCTTTGTAAAGATTGCCTTGAAACTCCTCTCTCCGCTCTAATATTATGAGGGAAGTAGTTGCCAAAGGTTATTGCGTTATATTTTAGAGAAGTTTTCCAAAGAAATTTTTTAAACAAAATTATTTTCCGTGTACACGCTATCCTTCGACACTTCTTCAAATGTCTTCATTAAGCGTCAATTGTTTTTGTTAAAGACTCCATAGTAGTATTTAAGCGTCATTAATAATTGCGTCTACTGATTGCAAAGAAACGCTGATGCAAATGACGATAAAAATAAATACTTAACGAGATTTCTTCTTACATTTTCTTTAAAGTCGTGGGCTAGCTTTATCCCCTTCCCTTTCCTTAGTTCATAGCATCCTCAAAGTGAGCAAATGGAAAATTAACCTCACTTTTTGTTCGCAGTATTAGCCGTAAGTGTCCCATTCTCATTTTTAACAAGGCCAGGAACCAATAATCTAAAAGATAAACAAGCTATCATCTAGTTCCCGAATTTTACCCTACTAAACAAGAATCTGTGGTCATTTAACAAAGTCTTGCAGATACTTAGAAAAATGTTTCCAATGAATGTGCTTTCCGGGCATATTTCAATTCTCTTTCGCCGACGTATTATGGGCATCGTTTTAGGATATCTTGATCTTCAACCGCAAATGAGCTCAACATTTCAGAACCTTTAGGTTACTTAAATATGTTAACTTCTTACGTTTCCCCTTAGCGCATTATTTGCCGGTAGCTTTGAGTATGGGAAGAAACTATTTAGTGAAGAGTGAGCTCACTCGATAGTGGAAGCAACTTTAAATGCTCTATATAAGATGAAGGGTGAGGGAAATCTCACGAGCAGATCTGGAAAAGATTCAGCGTAAAATTCTGAACGTTACTCACACGAGTAAACCTGCTGCCACTCTATAGAATAGAGAGAGGGAGGGAGATGGCGCGAGAGAGAGATTGCGGCTATCATCGAATTGTTTGCGCCCACCTAAAATTCATTACTTTCTTTTGTTTTGCTACGTCGAACGTTTTGTCAACGAAACCCAACAGGTCTTGCAGCTATTCGTTCTTGCACGTTCTTCGCTGTAGAATGTGATAATCAAAACAAAACGTTGCAATGACGAATTGTTCCCTATGCTCCATTGAACGCATGCCCGTCAACTTGTGTTAGCTTTGCACTCATATATAGGTATACAGACTACATTTAAAAAGTTTTATTTTGCTGGACAAATTCAAGCGTAAAGATAATTAATTTGATGGCCGGCCACTGTTTTATTCAAAAATAAATTACCGGGACTTCAAGAAACGTTAACAAAAGAAAGAATGCACAAATTGATATTAAGCAAGAAGTCTAAATAAATTTTATTAAACATATTTAATGTAAACGTAACGTAAAGTGTTAAAGAAAAAAATCAATAATTTCCCGTATGCTGGAAATGTTTTCATAAAAGAGATTTCTTTAAATCTTGCTTTAATGTGCTATAGAGCTTCATGATTGCGTTTCGAGAAAAATGGAAAATATGGGTCGGTTGCGTAAAGTGAGTCCAGTTAAATCTCAACATTATTCAATTTTAGTGATTAATTTATTATATGAAAAATTGCTAAACGCTTTAAAGGAAAAGCTTTAAAATCTTTACCAAATAAATGCGAACGTTTTCTTTTTTGTTTTTCGCTTTTTTTTCGTGCTTTTTTCTCTCCCACTATTTAATATGCAAGACATGTTTGGCCTACTGGCAAAACCAACAACAACCAAAACAAAAGCTACTAGAAAACAAATTAATTGACCACTGGCGTTAACCTGCTCTAAGACTCTAATGACTCTTGCGAAGCTTAAATTTTAGTTATTGTGCGAAGCTCGCGGCAATAAAAACATTTTTTTCATTTTCGGTTGTTTGCTCCGTAATTTTCTTGTTTTTGTTGTTCTCTATTGTAGACCACCGGCGAAGGTTATGATACTCAACACTTGTTAAAGTCTTCTCCTAACATATTGGAAAATTTTTCTTACGAAGATTTTCAAGTGAATTTCGATCGTACGCAACCCAAACGTATGACATCACCACCTACGCGTTATCCAAATCATAAACGCTCCAAATCGCCTTTGTTCTGCGAAACACTGGAACGTCATGCCTTTATGCAGAATGTCATTAATACCAAACGTCTTAATAGCTACGAAACGCGCTACTCATCACCCAGTGAAAAAGAGGAAAATGTTCGGCGCAGCTTAGGATCCATATCCAAAGATATAAAAGAAATTGAGGAATTTCTAGCGGCTACGGAGAACGTTATGCGCGAGGAAAAGGAAATGGAATTGTTAATGAAAAAGATACGCTACAAAGAAGGCAGCCCGAATAAAGAAAACAAAATGCCGTCTCCAGTTAGTGGATCTCGACGTAATTCCATTAAAAATCCTACTTATAAGATTAATTCTTTTAAAAATCGACGTTCCAAGCCGGGCTCACCGCGTCTAATACATTCTCGTTTATATTTTCGTAACGGTCGTATAGGGTGCTTGGAGGCAGAAAATGCGACCTCAAACGTAGAAAGTACTCACGCCTTAGTGAAACATATTTTGAAATATGAAAACGAGAAACCCTTGGTTAGTCCGGAGAGTGTTCGAAAAGTGTTGAACGGTGACATTAAGAACGCAACAGCAGCTCTATCTGAACCAAACTCTCCACTACAAACCAAAGGAGCATCCATTGACGGGAGTCATACCTCTTTACCCGGTCAAGTGGACATTGACGTAGAACGAGGCATTGAATTGAAACCTTTAAAAGGAGAAGTTGACAGAATTACCGATAAGCTAATATTACAAGGTGAAGAGACAGCTGCACAAAAATCGCCTCAAACAGAATCACAGGTGCTCGATGAAGATGAACAGGATGTGCGAATTTGTTATGATGAACTGCCGGAAGTGCTGAACGAAGAAGAAAATACAGCAGCGCTTATGGATAGCGAGATAGACGTCGTAGATCCGAACACTCCCATCAATGTTTGTGTTAATCGTCTTTCGAGCGCTGGTAGTTTGGATTCAGACGGCCAGCAATTTTTAAGGGAACAAGTAAGACATTTGGTAAGACGCTTTACGGCCAGGGCTAATAAAGTAAAGTCACAACTAGAATTGCCACCTACTCCATCGAGCAGCACCTCGTCTCCTTCACCCTCGCCATCTGCTCCACCTCAGAGCGCAACGCGCGCTTGGAGTGAAAAAGGGGAAAAATCTCCAGAGAAAAAATCGAGCGTTACTAACCCTCAAAAAACCCCTAGTAAAAATCGACCTTTTGAAGCCGATAATTCACGTTCCAGCATGTGGCTTTGTTCCAGCCTTTGCGGCAGCAATGATGACCATAATACCTTGGATCCGCAAGGTAAAATATATATTGCCTGGCTTTTCGTCGTCTCCATATCGTTTCTCTATAATGCTTGGGTTATACCTCTCCGATCTACATTTCCCTTCCAAACTCCCGAAAACACTAACACATGGTTAATTATGGATTTCTGTGCCGACATTATTTACCTATTGGACGTGATTTTCTTCAAGCACCGCCTCATGTATTTGTTCGAGGGTTTTTGGGTTAAAGATAAAAATCTTACTCGTAAAAATTATATGAGAAAATTACAATTCAAGGTACGTGTTGCCGCAGCAATCATAAAACAAATCATAAGAACCAAAAAAACATACGCAAACAAGAATTTCATTGCTCAAGAACTGTAAAAACAAAGAAAGGTTTTCTGTTCAAAATGCTCGCACGTGCATGTATTTATGTAACTACTGAGTGAATATCTCTTTTAACGTTTGAATTTGCGTTTCCAATTACAGTTGGATTTACTGTCTCTTTTGCCCTTGGAACTGCTGTATTTCAAGTATGGCACCATAGCCGTTTACCTGCGATTTCCTAGGTTTTTTAAGGTTCAAAGTTTTTGGGAATTTTTCAAATTGCTCGACCGCGTCATATCTTCTCCGCATATTGTAAGTGCATTTTGCTAAAGTTTGTAAGCTTTCAGATCATGTTTCATAATATACTCTACACAATTAGGTGCGAATTACGAAAACTCTACTCTATATGCTGTACATGATTCACCTAACCTCCACGTTTTATTATGCGTACAGTGCTTATCAAGGTGAGTGAGCTGAGATTTAAATTTAACGACAAGTACCGCAATCGGGCAAAGTCGCCTCTTAAGTACCCTCTATCACTATCGCGTAATCCAATACCCTTATTCATTGTATTCTTTTGCCCATCTAAAGCCATACTTTACATGTAATCCATTTTATTGGAAGAGAGTGCAAAATTTGACCTAAAGTGATCAAAATTATGCTATTAAAGGTTTTATTATTCCTTGTCTACTGCAAATTAGACTTTGTTGACAAACGAAGGTTTACTTTTCATAACATCCCTTATATGGTGGTATGGGGTCCACGAATTACAGCAAAGACATCCAAATTTACTACATTTACTGTTATAAATTTTTATGTGAAATTGCTATTATGGACCTGTTTTCATCATAAAATATTCAAAATTAAGTTTTGATCTCGAAAGTATGGACCTTTTTGAGCTAAAGTGGATCTAGTTAGATTTTATATCAAAAATCTTAAAGTGTGCGTCTTTTTGCCATATAATGAGTAACTTAAGTAACACAACAACCCTTCTATGGGGTAGGGTCCAACTTTGATACAATTAGTACGTATATTGAGTTAATATTTGGGAGCATTTTTCGATATATTGAAACCTTAGCCTTTTTGCTATAGGGCAAAATCTTCAAAAATTGCCCCACCCCATCTAAAGTTTCTACATCGATTTTTATGCCGCAATATTATTACTTAGCGATTCAGTAACAAATTTTGTTAAAACGTCTTAAAAACTGAGATCTATAGGCTGAAAACAGACAGACCGATAGACAGACCTGTTTTCTAAACTAGAATTGGTGCAGCATACAGTTCGTCTATCTTAAGTCTTTCTGGATATTACATACAGACACACTATCGCAAGTGACTATGATATGAAACGTTCATTTTACTACATATAAACATTTTTAGGTGTGGGAGTAAATCGCTGGGTTTTCAATGGTAAGGGCCATCCGTATGTACGCTGTTTCGTTTTCGCCACAAAAACGGCCACTTCCATAGGTAAACAATTTCTCATTCAATAAAACAGGTTTAAGAAGAAAAAGTTACATCTCCACAGGGAAAAATCCTAAGCCGGATCGCGAAGGAGAGTACGTGTTTATGACCGTAGCTTGGCTAATGGGAGTGTTCGTGTTTGCTTTACTTATTGGACAAATCAGAGATATCATATCAACGGCTACTCGCACAAAAAATGAATATCGCCAACTGGAAGATGAGACATTGGAGTATATGCGTCGCTTGAATCTTTCTAAAGAAACTCAAAAACGTGTTAAGATGTGGTTTAAGTTTACTTGGGACCAACAGCGCACTCTCGACGAATCCAACATTTTGGATTCCTTGCCAATCAATTTAAAAACTGATATCGCTATTTCGGTGCACATACAAACCTTATCGAAAGTTCAGCTGTTCGCAGATTGTGAAGAAGCTTTACTCCGTGACTTGGTTTTGAAACTGCGCGCTGTTACTTTCCTACCCGGAGACTATGTGTGCCGTAAAGGCGAGGTGGGCCGCGAAATGTACATAATTAAATTAGGACAAGTTCAGGTTATGGGTGGCAACGATACCGTTTTGGCCACTTTATCAGAAGGAAGTGTTTTCGGTGAAATTAGCCTACTCGGTATTAATGGTGCAGATCGCCGTACTGCCGACGTTCGTTCTAAAGGTTTCGCCAATCTCTTCGTCCTATCCAAAGCCGACTTAAACGAAGTAATAGCTTATTACCCTAGCGCACAAGCCATTTTGAAGAAACGTGCTCGGGCTTTAATGCGCAAAAACGCCGCTCGTGAGAAGCAAGAACAACAGGCTCGACATCGTACTTTACAAGCTGATGTCGTTATTGGTAATCCCAAGACTCCAGAAAATCAGCCCAAACTTTTACAAACAGTTATCCAGGCTTTACCCTACGAATCGCCTGCTGTTCTACTTATTACACGAGGCTCAAAACGAATGCGAAAGCAACGGATCTCCACAAAAATGGAAACTATTGAAGATTGCGAAGTTGAAGAAGTGAACAAAAACCGCGCTCTGAAAAAGCATGACAGCTTTTTATTAGCCAAGGACTCGAGGGCAAATTCACCAGACCTCCTATCGTCCATACAGAATGAGTTGCAAAATAAAAATCAGTTTATAAATTTAACCGATTCAGAGAAAGCCCTCATAGTCTCCACTACCTCCAGCAATGATTCCATAGTTGTGGAAGACTTGGAAGAATGTGGAATGTAAATTATTTGAAAACTAAAACCATCTCACCATCTGTTTTAATGGCGCCTCTTTTACATGTCGTTAATGTAAATCAAAATAAAATAAATGTTATACGCTTTTAAACCCCCCCCCCCCCGCCCTCCCTTCCTTAAACCTAAAGTTATATCAACAAATACATGTATCACCGCATGTCGACGGGTAAGGTGTTGAGCGAC